>APFE030443916.1:17831-71188 GCA_000404065.3 Pinus taeda | reverse complement strand
GCTTACTTGTGAACTGTCATCTGATCCCTTTTTGTTGTCCGGTAACCCATGCACTCTGTCACATCTGATATTTCTTCTGTAGATTCATCTGAATGTATACAAGAGAGATGATCTTCTATGAGAGGGTTGCCATCAAGTACAACACATGCATCATAATGCCAACAGTATATGCGTAATCAACACCTTCTTTTCATTCCTAATAAAAATGGTCGCCCATCTTGAAAGCGGACCCGGAGACGTAGTCCATTAGGGATGAACTCCGTCTTCAATCTCGCTATCTAGTATCGCTATGTTTTTACTATTTTCACTTCTATTATGCATCATTTTTATGTTTTATCAGCTATTGTAAAGTGTTATTCTCAAGCAGTTTTCCTCAATTTTTGCACTTTTAGTTAACATTCAAATCATAAATGGATAATCACTTCTACTTAAAATTTTAGTTTATGGTCATTTAAAATCATATAATTTGGTATCAAAGCAGGTTTCTTTTGTATAATTTTCCATTGAATGTTAACCAAGTCAAAGTTGCAACGAGGAGAAGGAATCCTTTAGCAAATCAATCCAGAGATTGGAAAGCTATGATTCATTCATAAATCGACCATGTCAAGATCTGATGCAGGTGAAAACAATGAAACTAAGATGAGTGAATAACAATTTCAACCAGCATTCTTGACTATGTAGCAGATGTTGGGAGAATTATACAAAGACAGGAAGGCGAGAGATGCAGCTTCTTCTTCAAAGGCATCAAAGAAGAACAAAGATAAAGGGAAGACTGATAAACCACCTTTACCTCCATCATCTCCATCATCATATTCTTCTTCTTCTTCTTCTTGTGCAGAACCTGAAATGGTAAAGAAACCTAAGTAAACATCTCTTTTGAAACTTGATGTGAAATCTGAGTTACTTGTTTATGATGGTGAAATGAATCTTGAAAAGCTAGATAATTGGATTAAGTAGTTAGAATTGTATTGTCGCATTCAAAACATTTCTAGCGATAAAACTAAAATTCAACTAGCCACACTTAGAATGGGGGGAACATCTTTAATCTAGTGGGAAAGTAAAACTCAGATAGATGTAAAGCGTAAAGGAAAAGTTAGGAAACAGTTCTAACCTTTAGGATACATGCGACAAGTTGTTATTGATTGGTAGCATCTAAGGCCAGGTAAAGGACAGAGTGTTCAGGAGTTTACTTAGGAGTTCAAAAAGAAAGCATTCACACTTGGTATTTCATTGGATACACGTGAAACATTGTTATAATACATCGGCAATTTACATTATTATTTGCAGCATACATTATTAATGTTTAATCCTGATGATTTTGATGAGGTGTGTGTTCAAGCCATACATATTGAATTAGGTGGCAAACCATTCAAGTTTTCATCGCAATCATCCAAAGAGTTGGAAACCAAAGATTCCAGTGACAGTAAGGGGAAGAACAATTTGAAGAGAAAGAAATCAGCGATCGTTCAAAAGGAAAGACCTACTTGTTCTCATTGCTAGAGAATCAGTCATGATGAATCGAAGTACTGGAAACTTCATCCAGAACTTAAGCCCAAAAAGTTCCTTAAGGAAAAGGATGAAAAGAATGCCATTGTAGCACTCCAACAAGATCTAGGTTTAGATTCAGGTGATGAAAGGATGATAACCACCATGGTTACGACAGATAAAACTTCTGACACTAGTTCAAGTTCGAAAACTATTGCATCTTCTTCAAAAACAAATCCTTCACATGAGGATAAAAGAGTTGAATTTTTTAAATGAGTATAACTTCTAAGCATACAAATATAGACACAATGTTTGACAGTGGATCACAGGTGAATTTAATCTCTGAATATTTAGTTACAAGTTTGGGTTTGGAAACATAGAATCATCCAAGACCTTACCCATTAGGATGGCTAAATAAATTAACTCAGATAAAAGTCACCAAACAGTGTCGATTAAGATTTGCCATAACATCTAATTACATTGATGAAGTGGAATTAGATGTGGTTCCAGTAGACATATGTGGATTTGTCTTAGGAAGTCTTTATCTTTATGATCATGATGCAGTATTTTACAGGATAGAACATAAATATCACCTTAAGAAAGACGGGGTTGAATTTATTGTCACGACATGTCAAAGTAAAAATCACTTTAATTCAATTAATGTTAATCAGATGAAGAGATTAATAAGTTCAAAAAAGAGGTTTGTAATCATTTTTGTAAAGGATCAACATAACAATCAACATGATTCTTGTTTAAGATATGCAACTTAGCTTAAAGATGGTTTGATTAAAGAGATAGAAACTTGTTTAGTTCTATGTAAAACCAAACATCGTATTCATAAGCAAGGATTACAACATGAATTGTGGTTTGTGCCTAAAGCTCCTCTTCCTAATGTCAGAATGAATCAATTTAGTTTAAGTTTGGAACTTAACAGTTACAGGGATATAGATCAGTATTGGGGAAATTCAATGTTCAACTTCTCTCGTATTGTGTCACCATGTCATGTCTCAAACAGTTTGGAAACCTCTTTTCAAGTGGAGAGGAAACCTATTTGTTTTCATATCAAAGCCTTTTCTAAAGCATTATTGAAGTATCCAATATAGGTAAGGGAAACTTACGCATCAGGGGAAAGTGCTAATCAATGGAAACACCATGTAATAAATGATGGAAAAGTGATTCAAACAAATCAACAGCTAAATCAATACTTTCATAATCAAACTAAGTTGCAGCAAATTTCACCTTGCAGTTGGATAGGTCCATTGTAGAAAGTTCACTTAGTAAACAGGAAGTAGGAAAGTATGTTTTATCAAGTAGCTGGTTTGATGTCAAGAATATCTTTGATTGTCTCTATCATTCTGGAAAATAGATTGTTTATACATGTTGATGGTATTAAACAACATCCAGTAGAGACTGTTTTCAAAGATTGTGAATCACTAACTCATGATTCTTCATGAAAATAATTCAATTGCCATGTTGATAATAGGTTGTTTGCCCATCATCACAATTTGTGTATACTGCAGATGGATGAAATAGGTCACCGACTCGAAAAGTGCCATGGTCAGCATCATCAGGGTCATCACTTGCAAGTGATTGATCAAATGTATTGGTACATCGTCAGTTCAAGGTGGAAAGAGAGGGAGTTCTACCCTCATTGACTATTTTAGTCAAACTTTTTTGGTCCAAAAGCTTTAAGTGGAGAGGAATGATCTAGGAGGATTCCGTTGATTCAATTGCACAGGTGTTCAAGTGTCATCATCGGTGTTCAATGTCATCGTCACTTCAGTTCAGCTTCGACAATTCGATAGTATTGGTTATGAATTAGCTTGTTCAAGTAATGTTTATGGTTTTCATGTCATTCAGTTGATATAGGTCTATACCTGGCTGTCGACATGTGTTCATTGACAATTCTGCCAGGATTGGTCGACGACATACGTCTTGTCATTCGACTCGTAGGATTTGGTGTCAACATGGTGGTCATCCATTGTAAAGGTTCGATATGGTTCGTGGTCAGGTTTTCTTCGCAACTATGGTTTGTGTCGTCGATATGAATTAGTATGTCATCATGTGACAAATGTCACTAATTTCAATTAGTGACAGAATGATTGTAAATGGGTTGATAAATTTCCATGTACTAAAACCCTAATCCTAGATCTAAACCTAAACTATATTACATTGCTATGTTCTAAATCCTAAGTCACCAAAACTATGTTAAACCTATGCATATTACATATAAATCCTAAACCTAAAGTCCTAAACCTAACCTATTAAACTCTCAGCCTTTGTAAACATTACAAAGCATATTACACTACAAATTAAATAAATACACAGTCCTAACCATCGGGTTTGGAATTGTGGTGGGACCATAGCACATGTGAATAAACCAAATGTTAAATGTATATTCCACAGGTCATAACCATAGCGGGACCACAGCATGTGAACACTGCATAGTCACCACGGTTAGACTGTTAGGGTAAAATTTAGTGGTAATCATGTCAGAGAAACCATATGACAGGTCTCAGAACCGCAACCGTCGGAATAGTCAGTGCAAAATATGAGGGGTCATGTGACTAGCAGGGATAAACTATCAGTAGGAAGGTAGCCAGAACTGCTGGGGCAAACCACGTAGGTGGTCGCCTACAGTTAGACCGCGGCTGGTCACACAAAACTGACAAACCATCTCTACTAGGTTAGCTGACCACCACTGGTAAAATGCTTATCCTATCGTTATTTTGGGTTTTTGAACAGTTTTATTCAACAAACTTAATTCGATGACCATGCAAGCCAATCTAGGTGTCCTCATGCAATAGGACCGAGCCTCAAACCTTACCAATTTGCAACTAGATGCATCTACAAACTAGCCCAAGGTGGTTTTCATGTACCTGCAAGTCTTTAAAAGGTGGATTTTCTTCTTTGAGGGAGGAGAGTGTTTTTTTTACTTTTGCTTGCAGATTCTAGAGGTCATAGGCAGTTTTTTCAGTGTTACAAGAGCATCTAGAGTTGAAATTGGGAACCATGATAGGCGTTGGAAAGATGGTTCAGAGGGCTATCTGATGATAGTGATCAAAAGTGCCTGCATGCACATTCATACTGATCAAATATCTGTGTAATCAACACCTTATTTTCATTCCTAATAAAAACGGTCGCCCATCTTGAAAGTGGACCCGGAGACGTAGTCCATCAAGGACGAACTCCATCATCAATCTCGTTGTCTAGAATCACTGGGTTTTTACTATTTTCACTTCTATTATGCATCATTTTTATGTTTGATCAGCTGTCTTAAAGTTTTCTTCTCAAGAAATTTTCCTCGATTTCCACACTTTCAGTTAACATTCAAATCATAATTGGTTAATCACTTCTACATCAATTTTTAGTTTATGATCATTTCAGATCATTGCATGTAGATACAACTGAAAATTGTTCCCCCAAGTTGGGTTGTTTTATGCGGTATCCTTAGTGGCCATAATCTTAGGTATCTTACATATGTGACGTAGAGGGGGGCATCCTTATTGTTCCCAAGGAAGATGTTGGTAAATACTCACTTGGTTCTCCTATAGGGTATCCCAAAACTCATAAGGGTACTTGCTTCCTGTTGTAATAGTTGTTAAGCATGAAGCTAACGTAACTATCCCAAGTGCATCTTCACAGTCGACTTGGCCCTTGATCAACCAAGCTTCGAATATAAGAAGATAGCTTTGATTCTCTTAGTTTGTGTGTGCTTGAATTCATAGATTTGATAGTGTGTGTGGTTTGGTTCAAGTCTAGTTGGACATAGGGGTGTCTTAATAAATTAAATTAAATAATAAAATATATTCACCATGGTTGACCAAAATATTCAACACTCTCACATATGTTTAAACCTTTCTCTTGAAGAGGAAGGTCCACTAGCTAGAAGAGTAGGATAGCTTTGACAACATAGGACTTAGACCACACTCAGGTTGAGGGGGATAGCCTTGTTCCTCATGGGGGATACATAGTTACTACTGAGTTGATTGATGAAATTCTACCACCACACGCCAACCCACCTTCGACCGACCCTTTTGGCCTTCTACTTGTGGATCTAAGACCTTTTGTTTATGAACCTTTTTCCCTATCCTCTCGACATATCTCTAGTGAGAGAAATATTTTTACCATGGGGGAGATGGGTCCCCCGTTGCCTTCTAGATTTGTAGTCTCTTATATCATGTCTTCATTACCACTACTTAGTATGATAGGGTTTGCTCCTCCTACTTTGACAGCACTTATGTCTCTTCATGAGGCATTACACTAGTTACTTATGTGACTCATACGAGTTTACTAAGTTTGTCTGTATTTATGCCTTCATCAAAATTTGTGTTTGGAATGGGGGGAAACCTTGGTCAACCAGAAAGACCTAGGGTTTTTACACCTATATCATCTATTCCTACAGTCCTTTTACCTAATATGGAAATTTTTACTTAGGAGAAAATGTAGGGGGTTTATGTTTGCCTGTAGACAGTCTTGGGCCACTAATCTTTTTGGAAAAACATCTCGACCTTGGGATAGTTCTATGTTAGGAGGGATGGCTTTCTCTAAGGATCTCTTCCCTTTGGAGGGGCTAGTTTACCTAGGGGCATTAACCCCATTAGTGCCACCATGCCAATGAGTTCTTATAGGGAGGTCCTTATTCTAGTGTTGGGTACAATCTCATGAGCATTCATGCATTTGTGAGTCCCTCATTCGTGGGGGGTATTTCCCCTAGAGGACAATATCCTTTCACCACATATATTGGCCCAAGAACTCAATTTCCTGGGATGAATGATATCATTATTCCATCTTCATCTTCCATTAACCATGATATGAGGGGACTACAAGGTCCATTAGCGGACCCATTTTCACATCCTGATCCATTTAATCATTGTCAACTTCCATTTCTAGCATCCATTGATTTTCCAGACTTGGACCAACTCACCAGTGACCCCATATGCATGAAGTTTTTAACCTTGTACAGAAATTACATGCAAACAAATTCTTTAAAAAGTAGAAAATATACAATGGGAAAACCCAAAACTAAGAAAACCATATTGGTTTTTCATTATATTCCTTTCAATGTTACAATATATTATATACATGCCAAAGTATTCATAAACCCCCAATCCATTAACCCTGGATTAGAACATAAGTGTAGTTCCCTTGAACAGATCTACAAAATATCATGGGAAAAACCATCATGCATAAAACCATGCAGAAAATCATCTACAAAACCATGAATAGGTCTTCCCACCATAATTGGTTCCACCCAACAATCCTTGGGGCCTACAACTAGTCATCCAAATAATATAAGACATACCCAACATTATCCCACTTGTTGTTTTCTTTGCATGCAAGGGTGCCATAGTAGTATGCAATGGTCAGTCCAAGGCTGTAATGCCCATTGTTTCTCTACACTAATAAAACTTCTCACTTCTCACAGAATTTTCCAATGCATATGTAACATTCTTCAAAGTGTCCACCTGTACCAACAAAACCTTTTTGTCATCAACCATATCCCTCACAAGTGATATTTAACATCAATATGCTTTGTCTTTGAATGATAAGCAAGGTTCTTTTCCAATAAAATTGCACTTTTGTTGTTGCAATCTATTCTTATAGAACATTGTACCAACCCCATACCTAAACATAATATCTGAAACCAAACTTCTTCCTTTCCTGCATGAGTGGTTTCCATGTATTCACCCTCTATAGTTGAAAGTTCCACTACAAATTGTCTCTTGCATATCCAACTGACTTCTCCAAATTGTTTAAACACATATCTAATTGTATATATTTTTTAATTTGTATCTCCACCCGGTCTTCATCAACAAACCCACATATTTCCAACACTCTTTCCAATCCTAGTCTTCTTTGGTATCACATAACATAATCACTAGTGCCACACAGATACCTGAAAACCTGCTTTATTGTTGTCCAACACTCCATCCCTGGTTTTGACACAAACCTATTCAATACTCCCATTTCATGTGTAATGTTTGGTCTCATAGAGAACATTCCATACACCAAAATACCAACTACACTCACACTTGTAACATGGGACATGTCCTCTTCCTTTTCATATGTTAGGACACAGTTTTGCAAGTAACTTTATACCTATGAGAATAGGAACCTCCATTGGTTTACTATCTTACATATTAAGCCCCTTCAATATTGTCTCAACATACTTCCTATGATTTAACCTCCAGAGCTTCCTCCTTTCCCGATGTCTATTTAATTTACATGCCCAAAATTTAGAGGGAAATTGCGTCTTCACATCTCGGATAATTTATCTGCCATTTCCAATTAGCAGCATATCATCCACATACAAGACCAAATAAATAAAATGATCAAAACTTATTTATAATACACATAGTTATCCATTTTTTGCCTTGTGAATCCAATTCCCTATATATATGTATAATTATTTTGTTACACCATCCTTGGTTATTGCTTTAACCCATAGAAAGACTTCTTTAACTTGCACACCATATATTTCTTACCTTTCATTGCAACTTCATGTAGATCTCCTCTTCCAAATCCCCATGTAGGAATGTTGTCTTCACATCCATTTTTCTACCTAAAAATCAAAACAAACAACAACAACAACATATAAAAATAATCTAATAGAAATCTCACTTAGCAACAAGAGAAAACATATCACCAAAAGAAATTCCTCACACCTAAGAATAACCTTTTCCTACTAATTAAGCTTTCCATTTCTCCACTTCTCCTTCTACATTCATCTTCTTCTTAAAAAACCATTTGTTTCCAATGGGTTTTCTTCTATCTGACAACTCCACCAAATCCCAAGCTTCATTCTTGTCCAAGGATACCATTTCCTCAACCATGGCATTTTTCCAGGGCTTTCCATCCTCTGAATTCACTGCTTCCCTGATAGTTTTGGGATCATCATCAATAATAGATAAAGAAAAATTTAACATAAATAAGACAGAGTATACCTCTCTGGGTACCTTCTTTCTCGAATTGATCTCCTCAAAACCAAAGTGTGTGGTTCTTCCTCTTCTTATTCATGTTGTTTTGTGGAGTATGATTCTCCATCATTCAAATCAAACTCTATCTTCTCTGATTCCTATTCCCTTGGTAGGACTTCTTGTTTCTTTCCATCCTTCTCTTCTCTAAATACCACATCTCGACTATACACTGCCTTCTTTGTTTTTAGATTCCAAAGCTTGTAACCTTTTAATCAAATTTATATCCAATAAAGGTGCACCTTTCAAATTTACTATCCAACCCAGTCCTTTTCTCATTTGGAACATGTACATATGCATCACAACCAAATGCCCTGATATGTGAGAGAGAGGGTTTCTTTCCATTCCATACCTCAAGAGGTGTATTGTCCTCTAAGACTGATGAAGTTGATGTGTTAAACAGGTAACATGCAGTATCCACTACGTCTACCTAGAATTCCTGTCCCAATCCAATGCCACTAAGCATGCTTATTTCCTTTTCCATCATCATCATGTTCATCCTTACTACAACTCCATTTTTCTAAGGTTTGTATGGATTAGTCTTCTGTCATGCTATACTTCACTTCTTACAAACTCTTTGAATTCCTTCTAGCAAAACTCTCCACCATTATCTATCCTCAACACCTTAATCTTCTTCTTTGTATGATTTTCTGCTAGAGCCTTAAATTATTTAAACTTGTCAAAGACTTTACATTTAATCTTGAGGAAATATATCCATGTATTCCTCAAGAAGTCATGTATAAACAAGATGTAGTACACATATTTACTTAGTGATGGAATCGACATAGGTCCAAACACATCATTGTGCACAAGCTCTAATATTCCTTCTACTCCCTTAGCACCTGAGCAAAAACTCACCCGATTCTACTTCCCATGTACACAATGTTCACAGAAATCAAAATCCAAAGAGAAATTTGGAATACCTTCTATTATACCATTACCATGAAGTATTCAAAGGCCCTTCTCTCCAATATGTCCTAGTCATTGATGCCACAACATATTTTTTTCTCTAGAGTCTACAAGGTTTTCTACTCCACTTTCAAGAACAACAAAACTATTGCATCCATCAATAATATTACTTCCTAGAGGCTTGTACAGAGTTCTGATCTGAACTCCCTGCATTAACACCAATGCTCCTCAAACCATCTTGTAGGTATCTTTATTGAAGACTGTCTCTACACCTACATCATCCATATTTCTTATATAGATTATATTTTTGGCCAATACAGGAATGTCCAAAACACCAGGAAGTGTTCTAATCCTTCCACTTATCAGCTTTAGCTTGAATATTCTTCATCCTATGATTTTGGTCTTATGTCATCACCTAGGAATACATCACCACTATCATATTTATTGTACACACATAATGACTCCCTATGGGGATTCATATGAAAGGATGCACTTGAGTCAATCAACCATGCCTCGTGATCCACATCCACACCTTCATATGAGGTGGTTTGTTTCCTTTGTAGAAGAAGCATCAACATATCCCTATTCTTTCTTGGGAGCTTTAGATTTACAATCCTTTTTGTAGCACCCTTCCTTCCTTCATTTCCAACATACCTTTAAAAAAATTCCTAGAGATTGATCTCCCTCTAGATTTAGATCTCCCACTTAAGGGCTTATTTCTATTTCTATTCTAGGAGCGTACTCTTATAGGCAAGGCATCTTTATTTTGGTTCTCCATGTTTTTTTTTCTCATCTCCTTCGACAACAAGTATGATACTATTTCATCAAAATTTAATGCAGTTTTGTTGCTACCTATGGAAATAACCAAACTATATCACGATTCTGGTAGAGAAGACAATAAGCCAATACACATATCCTCATCTAAAATATTAATATCAACAGATAATAACTAACTTACCACAGTATTAAAGGTGTTCAAATATTATGTTAACAAGTCTCCATCCCTCATCTTTAGATTATACAACTTTTTCCATGGGAACAAATTATTTATCATGGACTTATACTAATACAAAGTCCCTAACTTGTCCCACAAATCTTTCATTGTAACTTATCCTAAAACATTTTGTAATACTGAATCTAAGATGCATAACCACATTGTGCTCTTTTCTTTCTGATCCAACTTAGTCTAGTATTTTGTTGACATTTTTGTTGGTTTAGTACTTGGATCCACTGTGATCCACCAATAGATCCTCCATCTTGAACTTCCACAACTTAAAAATTTGATCATCAAATTCCTCGATCTCTATCTTTCCACCATTCCTCATTTCCTTCCACTATAAGTATCGATCCTACAGATCTCACACTATAACAATATCTACGATGGGACTGAGCAAAACCCATCAACTGCAAAAGCATCCCCTTGATACTAAAACTGGTATCATACCATATGAAGGTTTTAACCCTATATAGAAATTAACTGCTAGTGAAATCTTGAAAAAATAGAAAATATACAATGGCAAGAACATAAAATATACATAAATATTTTTCTCTTGGAACCCAAAACTCAGAAAAATAGATTGATTTTTTATTATATTGATTTCAATGTTATAATACATTACATACATGGTTAAGCATTCATAAACCCTCAATCCATTAACCCTAGATTAGAACATAAACTTACTTCCCTTAAACAGATTGATAAAATACCATGAGAAAAATTATCATGTGTAAAACCATATGAAAAGAATATAACACATACCCAACAATGTCATGATCCTAGGTGGACACCAATGGCTGCAAAACTACCTTCCAATATTACTAGTTTAAAGGGAAGCTAGGAGAAAACCCATCCACACATATCACCACCTACCATTTATAGTGTTCTTCAAATTCTTTGGTGGATGATTCTTTGAGGTTGTGTCTTTTACAACTAACCTAGACCAGTGATGCAACTAAATGGTATATTAAACTCGATAGGGAATCTTATATTGACTATGCTTCCTTGGCCTGTACCTTTTTGAACCATTTTCAGTTACCTTCAATAAAAGATGTTAAGACTAACTTCTTGTCCACATTTAAGCAAGATAAGTCTACTCACATTTCTAATCACATTCATGAGTGGAGAAGACACAAGATGTTATTTAGAACCAAGCTTCCTGATGATTTTCTTAAAGACTAGTTTACCTGATCCTTACTTCCACCTAAAGCCAAATATGTCACTATGGCCAGGGCAGCTACTGAGGATAAGGAAATTCTAGGTGCTCAACATCTTAACTTCATCTATTCTTAGTCAAGCACGTTATATGATGCCATTCATAACACTCATCAACCTTCAACTAATGGTGTCATTAGTTCCGTTTCCTCTAATGTTGTGAGCCAATTAGTTACTCAATTAGGGAAATTGTGTAGGTTTTAACCCCATATAGAAATTACCTGCATACGAATTCCAAAGATAGAAAATAAACAATGGCGAGAATATAAAACAAATACACAGAGATTTTCCCCTGGATCCCAAAATTAGGACTACCATATTGATTTTTCATTATTTTCCTTTCAATGTAACAATACGTATATATACATTTCAACTCATTCATAAACCCCAATCCATTAACCCTGGATTAGAACATAACCATATTTCCCTTGACCAAATCTACAAAATACCATGGGCAGATAACCATCATGCCCAAAACCATGTGAAAAAACCATGCACAAAACCATAGGTAGGTCTGCCCACCTAAGATAGGGTCCACAAAAAAATTCCTGGGGCATTGCCCCAGACCTTGTGCAAGGGGGTTACCAACCCCCTAAACCCCCCCGACAGGGGGGGAAGCACTCCCCTGTGAACCCCCCACGTGTGTGACTAACATGGAAAGAATATAACACACACACAACATTCTCCCACTTGTTGTTTCCTTTTCCACATAGGGGGTCATAGGAGAGCTTAGTCATTGGTCTAGACCTGCAATTCCCATTGTTTCTCTACACCAAGAATAATTCTCAATGCTCACAGACTTTGTCAATGCATCTACAACATTCTTCAAAGTGTCCACTTTTACCAACAACAACTTTTTTTCCTCAACCATATCCCTCACAAAGTGATACTAAACATCAATTCGCTTTGTATTTGAATTATAAGCAGGGTTCTTTGCCAATAAAATTGCACTTTGGCTGTCACAGTTTATCATTATAGCTCATTGTACTAACCCCATATTTGAACACAATTTCTGAAACCAAATTGTTTCCTTGCTTGCATGAGTGGCCACCATGTATTCTGCCTTTGTAGTTGAAAGTGCCACTACATAGTGTATCTTTCTCATCCAACTAACTGCACCTCCAAATAGGTTAAACACATACCACTTGTATATCTTCTCTGATCCATATCTCCAACCCAATTTGCATAAAAAAAGCCACAGATGTCCAAAACATTGTCAAATCCTGGTCTTCCTTGGTAGCACATGCCATAATCACTAGTGCCACACAAATACCTAAAAACCTGCTTCACTGTTGTCCAATGCTCCTTCCTTGGTTTTGACATAAACCTGCTCAATACTCCCACAACATGTGCAATGTCTAGTCTAGTACAAACCATTGTATACATAGGCTACCACCTACACTTTCACATGGAACAAGAAACATGTCCTCTTCCTCTTCTTGTGTCTTTGGACACTGTTCAACAAATAAATTTACACCTACAGGAATGGGAAACTTCATCGATTTACTATCCTTCATATTAAACCTCCACAGTATTGTGTCGACATACTTCCTCTGGTTTAACCAAAGCTTCCTCTTTACCCAATCTCATTTAATTTCCATGGCCAAAATATAGTTTGCAGTACCAATATCCTTCATGTCGAATATGGAGGACAATTGGATCTTCAAATCTTGGACAATTTCTTTGTCATCTCCAATCAGCAACATATCATTCACATACAAGACCAAATAAATAACACGGTCACCAATTAATTTAAAATACACACAATGATCCGCTTTGCTTCTGGTGAAGCCAAGTCCCCATATATATGTATCAAATTTCTGATACCACATCCTTGGTGACTGTTTTAACCCATACAGAGACTTTTTAAACCATCATACCAATTATTTTTTTCCCTTCACCGCAAAGCCTTCAGGTAACTCCATGTAGATCTCTTCTTCTAGTTCCCCGTGAAGAAATGTTGTCTTTACATCCATCTATTCCCTCAAAATCAAAATCAGTAGCAACAGATAAAATTAATCTAACAAAAGATACCTTGGCAAAAGGAGAAAAAATATCACCAAAATAAATTCCCGACACCTTGGAATAACCTTTTGCTACCAACCAAGCTTTCTATTTCTCCACCATGCCTTTTGCATTCATCTTCTTATTTAACACCCATTTTCTTCCAACGAGTTTCCTTCCAGTCGACAACTCCACTAGATCACAAGCCTCATTTTTATCCAAAGATGTCATTTCATCAACCATGGCCTCTTTCTAAATCTTGTCATCCTTTGAATCTGCTGCCTCCCTGACAATTCTGGGGTCATCACCAATAATAGATAAAACAACATTTGAATAGAAAGCATATGTAGTATACCTTTCTGACTACCTTCTTTCTCGAACTGATCTTCTCATAGCTGGAATTTGTGGCTCTTCATCTTATGTTTCTTGTTTTGCTATAGAGTATGATTCTTCCTCCTTTATCTCAAACTCTATCTTCTCAAGTTCCTTTGGTAGGACTTCATGTTTAATAACATATTTCACTCTCTAAAAACCACATCTCGATTGTACACAAGCTTCCTTATTTCTGGGTTCCAAATCTTATAGCCTTTTAAACCATCCTTATACCCAATAAATATGCACCTTTCAGATTTACTATCCAACTTGGTTTCTTTCTCCTTTAGAACATGTACATATGCATCACATCCAAATACCTTAGATGTGAAAGATATGGTTTCTTACTAGTCCATACCTCATGTGGAGTCTTATCCTCCAATGTTGATGAAGGTGATCTATTAACTAGGTAACATGTAGTCTCCACCGCCTCTACCCAAAATTCTTGTCCTAACTTCGTACCACTGAGCACGCTTCTTGCATTCTCCATCAACATCCTGTTCATTCTTTTTGCAACTTAATTTTTCTGATGTGTGTATGGAGTAGTCTTTTGTCGTTCTATACCACACTTCTTACATAACTCTTCAAATTCCTTCTTGAAGAACTCTCCACCATTATTTGTCCTCAACACCTTTATCTTCTTCTCTGTCTGGTTTTCCACCATAACCTTAAATTCTTTAAACTTGTCAAAGACTTTAGATTTCTTCCTAAGGAAAAATATCCATGTATTCCTTGAGAAGTCATCTATAAATGATACATAGTACACATAATTACCCAGTGATGGAACTGAAACAGGTCCAAACACATCACTGTGCACAAGCTCTAATATCCCTTTCACCCTCTTAGCACCAGAGGGGAAACACACCCTATTTTGCTTCCCATATTCACAATGTTCACAGAAATCAAAATCCAAAGAGAAATTAGACATACCTTTACCATAACATTACCATGAAGTATTCAAAGGCACTTCTCTCCAATATGTCCAAGCCTTTGATGCCATAGCATGGTATTTCCTCCAGCAACCACTAGATTTTTTTCTCCACTTTCAGGAACAACAAAACGATTGCACCCATCAATAACAATGCTACCTAGAAGCTTGTATAGAGTTCCAATCTGAACTCCCCGCATCAATACCAGTGAAACTTGAACCATCCTGCAAGTATCTTTCTCAAACATTGTTTTTACACATGCATCATCCATATTGCTTACAGAAATTAGTTTTCTAGAAAGCGCATGAATATGCAAAACACCCATAAGTGTTCTAATCCTTCCACCTTGCAACTTTAGCTTGAATTTTTTGCGTCTGATGATTCTAGCCTTCCTGTCATCTCCAAAAAACACATCACCACCATCATATTTCTCATACTCGCAGAATCACTCCATATGAGGAGTCAAGTGAAAGAATGCACCTGAGTCAATCAACCATGCCTCATGATCTACATGTGTACTTGAAGAAGAGTCCAAGTACACATCCCCACCTTCATCTTAGGTGGTTTTCACCGCTACAGAAGGAGCATCATCAAATCCATTTCCTTTGTCAAGAGATTTAGATCTACAACCTTTTTTGAAGTGCCCTTCCTTTCCACATTTCCATCACACCTTTATAGGTTTTCCTAGAGATTTAGATCTCCCACTCAATAACCCTTTTTTCTATTCTAGGACCCTCCTTGTACAAGTAAGGCATCTCCATTCTAGCCCTCCATATTTTTCCATCTCATCTCCTCTGACATCAAGGATGAGAATATTTCATAAAACTTCAAGGTAGTTGTATTGATACCTATTGCAATAACCAGACTATCCCACGAATCTAGTAAAGAACATAGAAAACTCATGCACTTATATTCATATGAAATTTTAATATCAATAGATAAAAATTGGATTACCACATTATTAAAAGTGTTCAGATGCTCTGTCACTAAGTCTCCATCCTTCATCTTTAGGTTATACATATTTTTCCATATGAACATTTTGTTCACCAAAGACTTAAATTGGTACAAATTCCCTAACTTGTCCCACAAAGCCTTCATCGTTGCTTCCCCTGATACATTCAACAATATTGAATCTGCGATACACAACCATATTGTGCTATTTTCCTTCTGATCCAACTTTTCCTAGTCTTCATCTGACATTTTCATTGTTTTAGTACCTATATGTACCGTCATCCACTGATCTTTATCCACAAACAGATCCGCCATCTTGACTTTCCACAACTCAAAAAAATGACCATTAAATTTATCAATCTCTAAATTTCCACTAATTTCCATCTTCTTTCACCACAAGAATCAATCCTGCAAATCTCCCACTGAACAGAGTCTACCACAGGCCTGATAAAAACACCTCAGCAACAAAGGCATCCCCTTGAAGTAGAAACAATTCTAATTCAAATGTAAGTTTTAACCCTGTATATAAATTACCTACATACAAATTCTAAAAAGGTAAAATAAACAATGGCGAGAACATAAAACAAATACGTAGAGATTTTCCATTGGATCCCAAAACCGAGACTACTAGATTGATTTTTCATTATTTTCCTTTCAATGTTACAATACATATATATACACATTGAAGCATTCATAAACCCCAATCCATTAACCATGGATTAGAACATAATCATTATTCCCTTGATTGGATCTACAAAATAACATGGGTAGAAAACCATCATGCCGAAAACCATGTGAAAAACCCATGCACAAAACCATAGGTAGGTCCGTATGTGACTAATCATGGAAAGAATATAATGCACACCCAACAAATTGATTGTTGCATCCCAAACCCCAACAAGTGCATCTAGTTCTCAACACAACACCTAATAAGCCTTATTAACCTAGTGGGAAAAAGAAAAAGAAAAAACGAAGAATAACTCTAAACTTGCTTGAGAAACTACTCAAAACCAACCCAAATAGGGCGGGGACACAAATGAGAAATGTCGCAATGTTAAATTTCCTTGTAAAAATTATCAGGGAGATCATTTGACCCATGAGTGACTGCATATGGATGAATTTCACTATCTTCATGCACCGCTGGTAGCCACCAGTAGTCGGACATATTGACTAATCTATTCCCCACCCAGCCCACAATAATAAATGGTTGTGCAAGCTCCTCCACCTCCACTTGGGGGAAATGTGGGGAAACATAATCTTCCTAGAGGCTATTCCTCTATACATGTTTGTAATGAACAAGTTAACTTGTCAATGAGACCTAAGTCTTATGACACTACTAATTCAAGTTTTGCTTCTAAAGAATTGGTCATCCCTATTGTTCCCACTAGACCTCTCATACTAGATAATTCCTTGTAACTAGTGTATATCCCACCTACATGTGTTATTCAAAATAAAAAACATAAACCTAATGCATGGGTTGCTCAACACTCCAATATTGTTGAATATTTATCCCAAGCATCTTGTGCCATGTCTTCTCTAGAGGTTTTTTGGAGCTTCCCTATGCAACACAAATCCTTTTTTATTGCTATTAGAGGAGTTTATCCCTCAGAGTCACATTTGACCACATTTTACACTGAATACCCTCATTTTAGACTTGTTCATCGGGTTCCTTTCCAGATCTCAATGCATGTTTTCAAATATGAGATAGTTTTCACTCTAGTGGATGTAGGATTTTTTATTTGTGTTATGTCTACGTCATGATGGAAAATTATTGGTTTTCTAGTGCTCATCAAGTTGAACGCTACCTTACAAGCCTTATACGGTCATACCATTGTGCCTTTGGGTGTTTTTACTTCATTTTCCATCAAGCTAAGGGGAAAATTTGTACATAGATGTTGAAGTTATTGACGCTCCCTTAGATTATAATCTACTCCTTGGTCATAGGTAGTTCTGACTATGACTGTTGTCATGTCTTCGATGTTCAGTATACTTTTCTTTCCTCATGAAGTAAATATTGTTAGGACCGATTAGTTATATTATTGTGTGTCATCAACCAAGCATACCACTATAGACACTTTTATGCCATTCATTGGAGATAACCCTAAGGCTTATGAGAGTGTTGGTGAGGGACTATCTAAAAACTTGTCACCTATCGATGTATTTCCTTTACCCTCACTTGACGCTTCTCCTTCTTTTGTTGTTCCTATGCACATGATCTCTTACATCACCAGTGGACCCATCAGTCTCCTAACCCTCTAACGCTGCCTTCTCCTTTGGAAATAGATCAGTACAGTGAGCATATGATGCCTTTAGTAGCAGATATTTCCTCTCTGGTAGTCCCATCAACACCTCCTAACACCAGTTAAAAAATCCATCCCAATTTGGAATATGCTCAAAACACTTTTCCCACACAGGTCATCACTTTGCCTATTCCACATGACTCCCCTAATGGTGAGTATCCTTCTCAGAAAGTCATCTTATAGGTCATGGATTCATTTTCTAATCCTCAGGAGATTATTCCTTTTTATACCTTTATTCTACCTAAACAAGAATTGGTATAGATTGGAAAATTAAATCTTGAATCGACCCAAGGGAATTTTCGAGGCCCTACATGGAAGTGCCACCCTTGGACCAAGTCAAGTATTAGGCTTCTAATATTAAACTTTCCAATGACTTTTCCAACCTAAATTCTCCTCTTGATGAGTGTCTTATACCATGTTTATGTCTTGACAGTCCATGTCAATGAACTACATTCACTCATGAGATTACTCACCTTTTATGTCCTTGGGTCACACATGATAATGATACGGTTTGAGGCTCTCACTAGCATCATCAACATTTAGGAGTATAGAAATTAAAATATCTATGACATGGCCCCATAATGACATACCATATGCTACCCATAATAGCCCATGAGTTCATGTATAAGAATCATTAGCATGTTCCAGTGGGCACAACTTTTCATGACCTACTAGATTTTTTTACGCTTTGTACATATTGTACATAGGCGTGTGTTTGATGTTTTAGTCTCTTCTTATTTTGTGTGTTTTGATAGTTTCCTTGCATAAATATTTTTTATATTTATTGATAGGTATATGTCAATACCCTCTCTAATTTACATAGGCTTTCTTGAAAATTCCAGTCATAGCACTCATAACATAGCTTCTACCACTTGGGTCCCATTTTTTCCCTTTGGTGAGCTTGTGATTCTAGGGGGCATTTTTTCTCGCCAAATCACCAATAACATGGAAAAGTATAGCACCATCATTGAGCTCTTAACCAAGGCCATTGCACTTGAAATCTACCACTTGGTTGTCCAACTTAACTTACAACTTGTAGTCTCTCAGTTGAACTGTGTTTACTCTGTGAGTAAGCCTACATTACTTCGTTACTACTTGAGGGTACACTTTTTGGAATGACAAATGATTATACCATTTATTTACATATTCCTAGATATTACAATACACATGTTGATTCTTTGGCAAATTATGTATTGAATTAGCATTTGTCACATTGAGTATTAACCCATGCAAATAAAAATAAAATCATTGAACACATCATTAAAACAACACCATTGAAACCATCGTATATATATTAAGTCAAACTAGAGTTTTACATCATAAAATACCATGATTACATAGGTTAAAATAGGGCATCTAAGGTTCAGGTTATCAAACCATTACATATTCGAGACAAAATCTATCCTATGAGCATTACTCTATGAAGCTAATCTCGCTCATGTTGGTGATAATACAAAATAGTGCATACAAATTTCCGTTGGAGGCCTCAACAATGAGAAGGGTAAACCCATGTAGTCTGCCCTTGTAGGTGCATAAAGACCTTGTCCAAGGGAATCAACTAAACAATCCCTCCATGTTGAAGGTGAACTCCTGCAGCTCATTGTGCTCCTCTTCCTCCTCCTCCTCCTTGGAGTTTTGTAATAGTTTCACATCATGTAGATCAAAATATTTCTCCATCTGTAGTATCCATGTTACGGGATCCTTGCCATCAAACTTCCTCATATCGATATTTGGAATATGTTGGGTCTTCAATCCAATGTTAGATTCTATGAAATCATGATTAACATTTTTTTTTCTTATCATGAGTTTCCTCTACTACCTTTTCATCATTAGGAGGCCTTTCTTGTAGTAGCTTTGTCCCACCTTCCTTCAACCCTTCCATGTCTTTCTTCAAATATTCCATGCCTTTATTCAAATTGGCTTCCATACCATCAATATTAGCTTCCATGGCACATATAAAAATATTTATCTTAGCTTCAATCGCATTCTTCAAATCATCCATCCAATTTTTCTTACTAGGTGTTTCTATTTTCTTGATTCAAGTCATTATTTTTCTTGCTTTTAGGAGCTCGATATTTAAATGACTTTAATTCTGTAATTTCAGATCTTCAAGTTTTGTAATTTATGCCTGTGGTAGCCCTCTGAGTCTTCTTTCTAACCCCACCACTCTGATCAATATTGGATTCTTCAATAAATATTTATGCCAAATCTCCTACGATGACCATATTATAGACAAGTTCAATAGAGTGAACTTGTACAACCTTCCATGTGTCACTATTTCAACCTTTAGACATGAAATCGATATAAAGAAAACTACAGGTCGTCCTCTTTCTGTAACTTCTTACAAAATTTCAATCTGATGCTCATAAAGAAAGTTATGATGCTTTCCAAGGTCGCCTGTTTGGGATATAAATCGGACCCTAACTTCCTTGGATCATATCTCTGAAAATGTAGAGAACAAAGATCGGAAATTCGGGCCCGAGCTTCATCACGATTTCATCTCAAATGGGTTTTAATTTCTGAGTCTAAACCTTCATAGACAAATAATTATAGCAAAAATTGCATGATAATCTGTTTATGAGGAATTTTGGAGCTTGCAAACAAAGCTATCTTACTTGGATCATATCTCTAAAAAGATAGTGAGAAAAGATCTAAAATTTGGACCTGAGGTTCAGAATGATTTCAGCTCAAATGGACTTTTTTTTATATTCTAAAACTTTCTAGAGAAAAATTTATAGCAAAAATTCCACGATGACCTGTTTGGAGCAGTGAAACTCTAGAATTCAAAGCTCTAATACCAAATTTTATGAAATCAACTCACAAAAAGATAGAAAAGATAGACCAACAACTTAAAAATAAGCCTCTTCAAGGGGGAAATCTCCTTTACATTACACAAATGAATAATTCTTGGATGATACAAATGACAATACCTCCTTTCTATATATAGGAGTCTAAGGGATCCCAATACAATCTGAGCCTACATAACAATAATATTGTAAGGGCACAACAATAACAATAGTGGGATTCTATGGGGCATAATAATAACAACATGGGGACTATATGGGCACAATAATACAATAAGGAGGTTGCACTAGTAACAATAAGGGGTTACACTAGTAGTATGGGGACCTAACATATTTGACCTATGTTGTCGTCTTGATGTGGAGAAATATTATTTGATTATTATGGTTAGGGTCAATTAGGGGGTTAGGTCGAGTTAGGGGTTAATCATTTTATGGGCTTAGGGATAAGGGGTTACTGTTTAGGGATTTAGGGCTTAGGGGTTAAGGGTTTAAGGGCTTAGGGGTTAAGGGTTTAAGGGCTTAGGGGAATGGGGTTAAGATGTGAGGGGGTTAATGTATGTTTAGGGGATTTATTAAAATACTTAAATTTATAGACCACAATTTATTAAAATGTTATCTTCCTAACCAGTACAATGTATTTCACTCATAAAAGAGACTCTTTCTCATTTTTTAAGGAAAAAAGTATGGGATGCAACCCTTTCACTTGGTGTTTCAAAACATTTTAGGTGACAATGAACTTTGTAATCCCAAGTGATATATAAGAGTGAATAATTTTCTATATAAAGTATCTTTTTCTGATAAGTAAAGGGTCTCATTTGTTGTAAATTGTGAGAAATCATTAACTCTCTTTTTTTCCAAATTTATCTTACTTATTATCACTCATGCAAGGTAGAACATTCCATTTTGAATATCCTTTGAAGTAGGCATGATGTTTTTATTCTATAACATTCACTTACCACTAAGTACAAAGGAGTGAGTTTTTGATATTTTGGTTAAATATTTAACTTAGTGAAAAATAAAGAATACCCCATTCTGTGTAGAAGGAGATATTGATTTCATGCCTTAGTAAAAGGGTTTCCTATGAGAATTGTCTTTAGTGGGTTCCCTACCACTTGTCTAAAGAAAAAATGGGGATCCTATCTAATTTTCTTAGATAGGCTATTGATTTCAAAGTTTATAAGTGAAAACACATTGAAATAATATTTCAACTAACAAACGTTCTAATCATCGGTGGAGTAATTTCTGAAAGATATGGTTTGGTGACCCTATTGAACTCTAATGAACCCTGAATGCACTGCAATTGATACGACATGCCTGCATCTAACAAGGGTGATGCAAGCCCGAGAGGGGGGTGGGGGAGAGATACCCTCCTACTGTAGTGTAGCTTCCAGAGAGTCAAGTGGAAAATTTCACACCAATGTGCCCCCCCTGAATCCATTGGCCCTAGTGTTGGCCCTATCCTTGGAGCCCAATGGCAGGCATGACAGCTGTGAGCAATACCTACCTTGCACAACAGAGAAGCCCCACTTTGTGATCCCAATGAATAAACTGAAGAAATATTGTAGCTACATGAAAGAACATGTGATGATATGAAAATTTATGGGAATTTAGTTGACAGAGAAGGATCTGATAAAATGGATAAATAGAAATGACATCAAAAAGGTCATATAGAACTAAAGTTGGGGGCCAGAGGATTCTCTACTGTAATCTTCTCGAATCTGCAAGATAAGGAAAGGTTTTTCGAAAATGGCCCATATTTCTGTCATAATCTAGGTCTCTTCATGTGATACTGGGAGGAATGCTATAACTGAGACAAGGATCAATTCCTAGCATCTCCTATTTGGGTTCACCTCTTTTGCCTTCCAATCGATTTCTGGAACCCAGAAATTCTGGAAGGTATTGTCAATTCAATTGGCAGATTTGTGAAAATAGAAGAATCTACTCATAGGGGAAGATACACATCCTATGCTCGTATCTGTGTCTATGTGAATATCTCAAAACCCATCCCTGAATTAGTAGAATTGGAATACCAGGAAGAGATTTGGCAACAAACCCTGGATTATGAGCACATAGCATTTTGCTTCCGACATTGTCATGAGTATGACCATCTGTACAAAGCATGCCAATTGAACCAGTCTAGCTTGGAATACCTAAAGTTGGCACAAGAAAAGAAACAAATGAGGGGTTCAAGGAAATCCCACACAAAAAGAAGAACACGAGGGTGCAATAGAATCCAGTATCCAATAACCAAAAGCAAAGGGCAAACCAAAATATGTATGAGGTGCTGCAAGAGGAAGGGGAAACCTAAAAAGAGACTGAACTACTAGAAAATTTGCACCTATATAGGGGAATTAAACCAGCCAAATCCATGACAACACCAAAGAGAAAAGCCAAAATAGAATTGAGAGAGAAAGTGGAGTTGGAACCAGTAGATATTACTGCAATGGAGGTTGATGCCGCCAACGAGGAGTTGAGAACAGAGGAAGTGGTTATGAGAAGAATCCTAAATGAATGGAGGTGCCTAGATGAAATATTTATCCTAGGAGATCAAAAGAAACTATATATCAAAGCGTTCCAGCAATATAAGGCTAATCAAGGACAAGGACAGGGAGATCTGGTGGAGCAACTAGGCATGCAACTAGAAAGCTCACAAGAACAACAAATTCAAAGTAAAGGAAGGAAGAAAAGGGGATGGAGAAACCTGCAGGAGTCAATAAAAATGATGGGAGAGATGCATGGGAAGGGTAAAAGTGATCTCAACAATATTCCAACAACTCCACAAAGTTTCCCAATGATAGTAATCTCCTGGAATGTGAGAGTCCTCAGTAGCCCAGGAAAGCAGAGATACTTACAAGTCAAACTAAAAAAGGAGAAGCCTCAAATCATGCTCCTGTAGGAAACCAACGTATCAGGGAAGAAAATATAGGATATACTTAGAATAATTAATCCCAAGTATGAAGCATTAGCAGTAGATGCAAAAGGAAGTGCAAGAGCAATTTCCATACTTTGGAAACCTGCAGAGGTAATGGTATATTACTGGATGGGTGTGCCACACATTTTTTCAAGGCACTTTCGTAACATAGGAACCAGGGAATGGGTTCTAATGTCAACGGTCTATGGCCCTCACACTCCAGGAGAGAAGGAAGGCTTCCTTCAAAGTATAAGGAAACTAAGTCAAATGCATATAGAAAAATTATGGTTGATAGGGGGAGACTTTAACCTAATAAACTTACTTGTAGATAAAAAACTAGGGGTAAGAAGAGAAGAATCGGAAATGGAATTGTTCAGGGACATGCAAGTGGACTTGCAACGGGTGGACATCCCAACCACTAATGGAACACACACTTGGAATAATAGAAGGGGAGGAGTTCATTAGGTGGCCTCAAAGATGGATTGATTCTTGGCATCTAAAAATCTGATGAATAGAGATGATTACTATGAAGCCTCGATTTTTCCATGCTGGGCTCCGACCACTAGCATATTTAGCTGGAAGTAGACTTGAAGCAGGGGCAATTAAATGGCCTTTTCGGTTTGAAGCCTTTTGGTTCCGTAATCCCTCATTCCTTGAAAAAGTAAAGGACGAGTTGACCTTGAGTGATGAACAAAGGAGAAATTTCATGCACACATTCGAGCTACATCTGAAAGAGCTAAAGCGAAATATCAAGAAATGGAACAAGCAATAATTTGACAATATCTAGCATGACCAAGAACAACTTCAGGCTCAGATGCAACAAGTTCAATAACAAATGATAACAAATAGCTGCTCTAGCTCCTTAGTAGAGGAAGAAGGCAAGATTTTGACCAGGATTAGCGAAAGGAGGAAATGAGAAGAGATTTTATGGAAGAAAAAATAGAGTGTTCAATGGCTCCGGGAGGAAGAAAGAAACACCCACTTCTTTCATAAATCCATGATACAACATAGGAACCATAATCAAATATTCTCACTGATAGACCTAAGAGGAAACCGATTACTGTAGTATAAAGATATGGAAGATATGTTGGTTAACCATTTCCAAAATATCTTGTTAGAATCGCTCCCTGACATATCAGAAGCTATTGATGGGATAACCAAGAACATACCCCAACTGGTTAGCAGAGATCAGAATTTGGCACTCATGAGAGCTATCACATTATAAGAGGTGGAGGAGGTAGTCAAAAAAACAAAAACAAAAAAAAAAAAAAAAACAAAAACAAACAAACAAACAACAATAAAAAACAAACACAACAAACAAAAACCAAAAATCAAACAAACAACAACAACACAAACAAACAAAAACAAACAAAAAAAAAACAAAAACAAAAAAAACAAAACAAAATCAAAAACAAAAACAAAAACAAAAACAAACAAAACAAAAAAAACAAACAAAACAAAAACAAAAACAAAACAAAAACAAAAAACAAAAACAAACAAAAAAAAAAACAAAAAAACAAACAAAACAAAAACAAAAACAAAACAAAATAAACAAAACAGAACAAACAAAAAGCAAAAAAAAAAAAAAAAAAAAAAAAAATACAAAAACAAAAACAAAAACAAGCAAACAAACAAACACTGATACTAGATGGATTCACAACATAATTCTTTAAAGCAGCCTGGCTAATTATGGGAAATGTCATCCTGGAGGTGGTAGAAGAATCCAGAAGGATGAGAAAGGTACACCCAACCCTCAACTCTACATTCATAGCTTTAATTCCTAAATCTAAACAATCTAAAGAGCCTCAGGGATTCAAGCCTATAGCCTTATGCAACGTCATCTACAAAATTCTCTCAATTATTATGGTAAATCGACTTAAACCAATCCTCTTGGATCTATTCTCCTTGGAGCAGACTAGCTTTTTCAAGGGTTGCCAAATCTTGGATGACATAGTCACAGATCAAGAAGCCATACACTCCCTCAAAAGCCTCATATCAAAAGGTATGATGATTAAGATAGATTTATCTAAATCCTATGACTGGGTGAGATGGACTTACATTTTGTGTGTCCTGCAAGCCTTTGGTTTTGACCCCCCCTGGATCCACTGGATTTCCACCCTTATATCCACCCCAGTGTTCTCTATCCTCCTCAACATATCCCCCACTCAAGCCTTCAACTAGGGGCTTAGACAAGGAAATCCAATCTCCCCTTTTTTGTTTATCTTAGCAGCAGAAGTTCTGAGGAGATATGTCAAAGTGAAGGCTCAAGAAGGGCAATTTAAAGGGAGGCACATGTGGGGTAATGATCTCCCCTTAACACATCAACAGTTTGTTGATCCCTCAGAGAGGCAAGGTCCCTCCTGTCCATCCTTTAGGACTTCATGAATGCCTCCAAAACTTAGATTAATAAAGAAAAGTCAGATATATTTTTTCTTTGAATATTTTTGTTCGGTCACAAGCTTTCCTACCTAGAATTATGGTCTTTCAAATAGGCACCCTTCCTTCAAAATATTTTGGTATCCCCCTTAGCTTCAACTCCCTCAGAGTTTCGAATTGGAAGGCTCTTCTTGACTGACTACAAGGCTTCCTATAGAACTGGACCTTTAGAGCCCTCAATATGGTGAGTATAGTCATCCTTATAAAAGCAATGTTGCAATCAATCCCCATCTACCATCTCTCAGGTCTCGCCGCACCCAAAACTGCATGCACTGAAATGACAAATATCTTCAAGAAATTTCTTTGGCAAGGGGTACAAAAAGCCAAGAAATGGGCCCTCCTATCATGGAATTTGCTAACCAATCCCAAACTGGCAAGGGTTCTAGGTCTCAGGGATCCTTATACTCTAAACCAGGTCATGGGAACAAAGCTATGATGGAGATGGATCCAAGGAGGAAATGACCTATGGAAGCTAATTTGGGACAGGAAATACAAAACATCAACGTCTACAGAAGGGAGATTGAGAACACAAGAAATAACAAGGGGATCAATAATATGGAACCTAGCAGCTAAAAATCGAGATCTGATACGAAACCACAATTTTTGGGAGATTAGGGGGGAGACAAAGGGATGTTCTAGAAGCATGCATGGAAATAGAGGGAAAAACTCTTTAGTCAACAGGACCTTGCAAATATATTGTTATTTACAAACCGACCAACAAACCTGACTGTGAATAAATTTTGGGATGCAAATGCCAGATCTAACTGGAAAGAGTGGAAAAGGACACAACGTTGGCCCAATGCACCAGATTCCCCCCAATAGGAAGCATATGATAAGGAGGTCAATTCCATAAGACTAACGATTTCCAAAGGCATGGATATCGTTAGATGGGGATAAAAGAATAAAGGCATGTTTAAAATACAAGAGGGATATCAATTGAAAGAAGAACACCAATAACAGTGGTTTCTACCATATGGGGTAGAATATTGATGGGGAAGTTATGGCCAAAGGTAGCCTTCTTCCTTTGGTTGGTTCATCATGGATGAGCCATTACATGGGACCAATTACAAAAACGAGGAGTTCAGGGACCTTCAATAGACAGTGTGTGTGAAGCACAAATAGAAATGACAGAGCACCTCCTAATCTCATGCCCCTTTAGCAACCAACTATGGTAGAATCATGAAACCCTCTTTGGTCATTCATACCGAGATCGCTCAAGCATCAAGGCAACAATAGAAAACTAGAGGAAGAGAATATATCAGAGTCCTATTATCAATAGAGCCTGGGATATTTCCATAGGATGTCTCCTTTGGGTGGTATGGAAATAAAGGAACCGAAGGGTCTTCAAAGACGAAAAATAAATTGTAACATATGTCTGGAAAATTATCAATCAAAACATTCATGAAACCATTTTGGCATAGAAATGGTACCCAAAGTACTAGGAAGCCTCACCTTAGGAAGGTTGTATCCAGATAATGCTCAACTTGTCTATGCAAATTCTAATTCCCAATTCACGGAAACTAAAAAACCCTTCCATTCAATCCCCCTCACGCTTCATATGCCCTTTAGAGGAATTCATAAAATTGAACTTCGATGGAGCGTCCAAAGGAAATCCTCGTGAGGCTGGATTTGGAGGTATATTTAGAGATCACCTCGGTCGGGTAGTCTAGTTGTTCACATCAGACTGTGGAATTGTGAGCAATAATGAGGCATAATCCAATGCAATCATACATGGATTGTTAATTGAAATAAGGGAAAGAATACATAAACTAGTTGTTGAAGGCAACTCCACCTTGATGATAGATACATTAAAAAAACTACAACAAGGAACACATTGGGAAAAAATAAACAAGATTCGGAGAACATCGAGGTTAGTTCAAGAAATAGGATATCTCATCCCTGACATAGCATACCTCATCCTGGTACATGTATGCCACACAGGGAATGTTGCATCCAATTTTCTGGCAAACTGGGGATGCAGTAACCCGAGAAAGAATCTGGACATCTCCGGGAACGAGACAAAGCAGGCAGAAGGAATGGAGGCTTTGATGGATATTTTGCGAAAATATAGGGATAGAAATTAGGGACCTTGATCAGGGTGCGATGGGATATGAGACCCCCACGTGGATCATCATCATGTGTAAAGGGATACAGAGCAAGGCAGGTGGGCATCCCACCCAACATCCCCACATGTGTAAGGCAATAAAAACCTAGAGATACTGGCAACAAGTGGCAGCCGCATTAGGAAGACAAATTACAAAGGATGGAATACAAGTGGGAAAGGTGGCAAGGGTCATCATTGTATGCATGCATGGTCTGTGGTGGAGCATGCCTACGGGAGTAGAGACTGGTAGCAAGGCGGTGGAATTTGCCTATGGGAGTAGAGACCAGTGCCATCAACAGGACGATGCCAGTAGAGCTTCGTCCAGATAGGGTCACTGGTACGTATTTCAGGCCTTCTTTATTCTATAAATGGAGACTATACTGCAAGAAACGAGGTTGGATTGGTAGGGATGGGTGATGGTTCTGCATGTTTTTGGTATAATTTGTTCAATTTTACTGTTGATGATGTTTGGAATTTCAATTTCAGTGTTATATAGCAATTTTTTGGCTCAAAGGGGAATGCATGGAGGGTTTAGGTCTACTCTCGGCATTCAAGTTGCAAATTTTGTTCTTGCACCCTTTAAATCCAAGTGCCTAAGACCTGGACGGGATCGAGGCAATTTTGAGAGCCTACGATAGCCCAGAAAATTTATGATCCAAAAAAGAAAGAATGGGGAGTTCGGGGTTCATATTACCAGTATGTTTATTCAATCCATTATAGTGTGGTCTTTGGGTAAAGTTCTGGTCTAGTGAGGTAGGAATGGGCAGTCGAGGCCCCCAAAAACTAGTGTCTTGGCAATTATGCCATAGCTTGGTCTCCTAGAAAACCCTTGGCCCATTGGGACATGAATGGGGATTCAATGGACCCTAATACTTGTGCGTGCCAATTCTATTACGGCGTGGTTTAATTCTTGGAGCCAGGCGCATGGTCAGACCTAGGGCAGAATAGAGAGTTGGAGGGAGGGAATGCAATCAAGTCTAGGCACATGCTTTACTAGTATGTCCATCAATACCATCATGGTCGAGACTTTTGGGAATTTTCTAGTTCAGAGGGGCATGAGTGGGGAGTCAAAGTCACCAAACACCGACGGGTCTGTCATTTTAGCCAAGGTCTGGTCTCTAGGAAAAATCGTGGCCCAAACGGGTATGGATGGGGACTCGGAGTATCCCAACACCTGTGTGTATGTCAATTCTATCATGGCGGGGCTTAATTCTTAGAGCCAAAGGATTGTCTAGACTTGGGGGAGAATAGAGAGTCAGAGGGAGGGAATTCACCTAAGTCTGGGCACTGAGAGGACGAAGCCAATTGATGAGGGGTTTGGGGAGAAATTGGGTTTCACTCCTTAGACCAGGAAATGCGACACAGTAATTGCATACCATAGGGAATGGATGGATGGAAATACTAACATTTGGATGTTTTTTTTAATTCTTCTACATACATTACTCTTTCGTGTTTGTCTAAATTACTTCTCCCTCTGACTCTAACACTTCTACTTTGTTCCAAGGCAAGCATTCGGGAGGTTTATTCGATCAGAGGAAATTTTGGTTGAAGGCAGCATGGTGAAGGCAGGGGTGGGGTTGAGGAAAAGAGGGTATTGCTGCAACTGTAAATAGAAAAACAACAAAAGGAAAATGGCGTTGGCCTCAACCAGCAAGACCCAGCGGAAGAGAGGCAGGAAAACTGAGGAGGATAACATGAAAAACCTCATGCATGCTTACAGTGGGGGAACCCCAGCACAAGTGAAGCCCCTAATTTCATCATGGGAGGTGGAATTGAACACCAAGGTTGTGGAAGAGACGCTTCCAACAGAGGATTGGGAACCCCTTCTTTTGGACCCTAGATACACCAAAGGTAGGCAGACTCTCTTCAAACAATCAGTCCAACTCTACTGGATCATGAAGAATTTATTGGCACAAGCAATTAAAGCTACCAGGAATTTGGAGGATTCGCTGCAAACCTAGCAAGAGGAGCCTAGCCTAAAAGATATTTCACAGGAGATCCAAGCAATACAAGTGCAGTAGTACCAACATAATGTTTACCTTGGTTGCATGGAAAAACAACTACAAATCCTGCAGCAGAACGAAATGTCAGGGTCGAATGCTAAGGACTCGACTCCCATAGAATCATCAGATGACTGACTGCCAAGACCTCTTGAAAGTTTTTTGATGGTTTTGTTACATTGATTTGGTCGGATAACATTTACATTATCAGTAGTAAGTTTAAACATATAGTAGACATAGTAGCTTATAAACCCTGGATGGACATGCTCAAACTGTTTATGTTTTGGATGGCATATGATGTTGATCAATGCCCAACAAATCTGGTTTCCTTCGGGCAAGTTGAGGCCACTGGATATATATTTTGTAACCTTCCTTACATATGATTAATAGAAAAGAAAGGTACTACCAAGCTTACACACAAAAAAAAGTTTATAAGTGAAAACATACAATGAAAATACAAAATAAAATGCAACTAATAAGTTAGATCAACGAACACATTGTTGTCTTGATTTTTATCATCTAACCTAGATAATATGAGACCTGCCTAATTATGAGCAATGATACAAAAAAATAGGAAACTAGGAATAAAAGGGTATAGAAAGAATAATTAGAGACAAACATAAGACCAAAAAATATAGAATAAAAAAGACTTATATTCCTCTTGTACACTAATCCTAGACCCATCTATACACCAACTAATTTTAGTAGCAACTTTCATTGTGAGAATACCTTTCGTATAAGATTAAAAGTCCACATCCTCTTTAGAAATATTATTTTCAATTAATAAATTATTAAAAAATATAATATAAGATCCACCCTCCACTTGTCATAATAGAATATTTGAGAGGAGTTTGGGATCAAATACTTTTTGTGACCTTTCCCCTCTAATTCTTTTGTCTTACGGAAGCCAGTATGAACAATATTGTAGTATTTAACTTGAGGTTTTTCATGCTTGAACTTAATTAGTATTGCCTAGTTTTTATTGGTATTAATTTTTGAGTCTTGTACTTTGAGTACATTTGTAAATGTGATGGACTGAAAAGGGTTCAATGATTGTCAGGTGTTTGTTCCTAAAATTTTTCAACATAATCTTAAACATTTTGCTAAATTGTACAAGCTTCATGATCACATTTATTTGTTGTATTTGTTTCTTGTTCTAACCTAAGCTCATGGTTGCTCACCCATCCTCCTAAAACTTTTGGTCTCTAAGTGAAATCAAGAAATAATATAACATTATAATGATGAATTCAAAATAAGATCAATATTTTTTTTATGTTTTTTTTGTGACTATATATCTCAAAAAGTGTCTCTCTTCCTACATGTCAAGAAAAGTGACATCTTTCCTAGAAATTTTCAGCATATTCTTAAATATCTTGATAAAGTGAACAAGCATCATCATTGACTTGTTGTCTTTGTTTCTCACTCTCACCTAATTACTAGTATTTATCTTTCTCTTTGTTGTCTTTGTTTTCCTATAATATATTTGTAAATGTTTGTATCGATGTTTAAATATTTCTTATATATATAAAAATATATATATATTATATATATATAATATATATATATAATATATATATATATATATATATATATATATATATAATATATAATAATATATATATATAATATATATATATATAATATATATATATATATTACTTTATTGATTATAATTGTATAGTATCGCCCCCCTAGGGCATTGCTCGACAAGGAAGAGGTGGTTGTAATACAAGAGTCTATTCAAGAACATGGAGCGAATATTGAAGATCAAGCTAATGATCTTATGGAAGAAGATAATGATGTTAATAACACAATTGAAGAAGATAGGACAAATATATTTATCTAGGAGACACTTAATAATGTTGAAATGGATGATGATGGCAACCAGTATGATGGTCATGCTTTTAATAAACTTGTACATAAGAGGGAAATTGAACCTCTTTATGAAGGCTCAAAAACATTGCTTCTCTATGTTGTATTGTTGCTAGTCAACTTAAAGGTGGTGAATGGTTTGTCAAACACATGTGTGACACAACTCCTAAGGTATGTAATATATTTTGTGACATTAATTAGTACTAAATCCATGATAAATCAATAAATTTTGTCCTTTGTTTTTAATTTAATTAGTACGTTGATCATCATTTAATTAATTTGTAACATTTGGATGCAATATGTACAATTAATATTGTTTTGCACATTAACCAATACTACTATTTTTTTATGTTGTATATTGTTAGGTGAATCTTTGATACCACCGTCAAATGTTTTACCTTGTATGTACCGATATTTACATGCCCTTGTGAAAGCTATTGGAATGGAATATCAATCTATCCATGCATGTCCTAATGATGATATGCTTTATTATAAAGAACATGTGTTGAAAGACAAATGCCCAAAATGTGATGAGAGTAGATATCAAACTGATAAAGAAACAAAAAAGGTGCCTCACAAGATTCTTCGTTATATTCCCATAATTCCATGTATGTGACCATTTCTCTGGTGCAAAATCATAGCACAACTTATGGGTTACCATGCAATGAATAGAAGTGAAGATGGTATTCTTCTAATGCCTATAGATGGATTTGAATATAGGAATATAGAGGAAAGATGGCCAAAGTTTAGAACATAATCTCATAATCCTAAGCTTTCATTAACAACTAATGGTTTCAATCCATTTGGAGAGCTTAGATCTACTTACTCATTATCGCTCGCTTTTGTTATCAATAATAACATTCCTTTGTGGAAGTTAATAAAGAGGGATCACATAATGTTGACAATGATTTTTTGAGGTATTAATTTGTTTACAATAAAAAAAGTTAACACAATATATTGTTCCAAGTATTAATTTGTTTATGCGTATATGTTCAATTATGTCTTATAATTATGTCTTATGTAGTAATTATGTATTGTATGTTCAATCAAATACGTAAGTACCAGGTCAAAGATATGAATGTATATATCTAGCCTCTTATAGATGAGTTAGTGGAGTTATGGAACGATGTCACTATGTATGACATCTCTAGACTAGTAGATGCACAAAGGGAATTTTAAATCCATGCAATGTTTGTATGGACAATTCATAATGCCAAGGGCTAACACATTTTTGTGGTATGTTATAAAATTTCCCTGCAATTTAATAGTGTTTCATTTTATTAAGTTCATTTCATATGTCTTTTTTAAATAGTCTCTTCATTGTACATACTTAAAATAATTGATATAAAAAATATTCTATCTCTTGCATTTCTTCAAATAAAGGGTAAATTTTCTTGTCCAATCTGTGGTCCTAAGATTAAATCTCATCATTCACAAAGCTTAGGAAAGGAGGTGTTTGATGACTATAGGCACTTCCTTTCTAAGAACCATAAGTACCAAAAAATATTTTTTCAATTGGAAAGAAGACACTAGATTAAGACCACATAGAATGACACCTCATGCATGGAAGTTGCAATATAGTAGAATCTCTCAAGGTATGGATCAAATTGTCTACATATTAATATACATGCAAATATGTTTGGATAATTTTATATTTTAATGGTATTTTCTTCATTGTACTAATTGACAGGTTATATTTTTATTATAATATCTTTAACTATGATTCACCTTGTAGGTCGTTAAGGCATTGATAAGAGGGCACTTCCACGAGGAATGAAAAGTTATCTCGAGCAATTCAATAGACTCCCCTACTATGAGAACCTAGAAATTGTTCATTTGTTTGATGCAATGCACATTGGGAAGAATGTAACAGAGACATTATGGCGAATCATAGATGGAAGGAGAGATAAAGAAAAAAAATTCAAGATTTATAATGACATTAAGGAGGCCAATCATGCAATGCAAAGTGTAATTCATTCAAATAACAATGGAGACGGTAAAAATATAAGTGCCCTTCCATGGTATTGATAGAGCAAAAAAGCAAGGATGTTAAAGAGGTTATTGAAGAAAAAAAATCCAACTGGATTTTCTTCAAACAAAAATAATATCCTAAAAAACAAAGGTGAATTGGCATACATTAATTTAGGTAATTATTTTGGTGTATATATTTTTACATTGGTGAAACATCTTATTAGTGTTTTTTCTTCTAATTTGGGAATAAATAATGATCGATCATTATTTTTGTTACAATATGTTTTACCTCTATCTCTCCTAGACTACTTTGAAAACAATGTCAAACAAGTTATATATGATCTTGGAAAATACATGAGGTAAGTGGAGATTTATGTGCAAAGTGTAATTTGTTACATAATTTGTTGTACAAATCATATTTGACTGCATGTGTTCTACTTGTCATGATAATGTACTATATAATTTTATATTGAAACCTGTGATTTCGTTGCATCATTTGTAAATGGTTGTCATCTAAATAAATCGATAAAGAAGAAATAAATTATTGGAGGAAACAAATTCCTCATATAATGTTTGAAATGAAAAAGTATCTACCTCAAACATTTTTCAATGCACAAGAAAACTACATCATACACCAAGTCAAGGAGATTGAAAATTGTGGACCTTTACACATAATATTAATGTGGATGGTTGAGAGAGACTTGAAATCACTGAAGGATTTGGTCATACAAAGAGCATGTCCTGAAGGTTCTATGGTAGAGGGATATATGGTATATCAAACCATAGTTTATATTTTTCAATATAGTCCTGCAATAGGAAAAATTATTAATGTCTTGGATCACATTTCGGATGTCAACTCCAAGAAAAAAATTGAACGGGAGTAGTTATATGGGAAAGGTAGAATCAGGAAGGTGAGATGTAAGTAGATAGCGGAGATTTATAGTACATTTGACTTTTTTTTATGTATATTGTACGTATTTAATTTTTAGTCTTCCTGCATAATCCATTATTATGAAGGCATAACATTGTAACTGATTATATATATGTGAATTGTTTTATTTTAATACAACCAGTCAAGAGTGGGATGCAATATATTTATACATTACGAACAACCTTGATTGGATGAAGGTATGGATTAAATGGTGAAAACAAGCTAATAATGGTAGGTTATCATCGTATGGTGTGTCTACATTGGTCAAAGAAGCTCAACGTAGTGGAGATACTAATCTTACATAGAGGGAAATTGATTTAACATATGGTGTAAAATATTATCAAGAAATTATATTGATGCATATGACCTATTTTTTTCTTAATTTTCAATTTTTCAAGTATAAATATTCTTATCAATTGACAATGCATTTTTTATGTGTTTGACGTATTGTAGTTGAAACAACACAAAAAAATGTGGTGCGACGGCCACAAATTTTGCATCAAAAGGTTGGATGAAAAGATGAAAACTTCTTATAGTGGGATAGTTGCAGGTTATCAATGTTTGCTCTAGAGGTTACATACATCCATAAGTCCCTGATAATTGATACTATTGGTATCTGCATGATATACTTCAATTTGAATTTAAATCCTTCAAAATAGTTTTGTTCAATGCCAAATGGTTTAGGCTATGAATCGATGAATGTGACCCTAATAGAACTATTATTGAGCATTCTAACAGATTTACCATGGCTGACACAAGATATGTTGAGCCAAGGTCAGAGCCCCACATTCTTCTAAGTCAATACGAATAGGTATTTTTCATAGTTCCAAGTAAAGAAATTTGTTCATATGTTGTTAGATATGATCCAAGAGGAAGGTTGGTAAAGTATAATGTAGCTGGAGAAATAGATGAAATTGAAGAAGATGATGATGTAGAGGAGTAGGGGGTTCATGTTTCAAACGAAAATGTCGAATAATTTCAAGGATATGTTAATCGATACAATGTTAATTTGGATGAACTATATTATATATTTGACGTTGTGTCAGACAAAGAACTTGAAGAAGTTAAATAAAATGTAGAAAAGCATGTTCAAGATCATGATATAGACAATGATGATGATGTTGATATGGCATATCCTTTGAACATGAATTCTGAATCAGATGATATAGATGATGATTTGGATGAGGAAGAAGATCAATGATATCAAAATGTTGAAATGTACAAGGTATGCATTTATATGTTTTTAGTTTGTTTGTTCTCTTTTGTTCACCTTAAATTTTTATTTTCCTAAGTTTTATGTTTGATTGTTACTGTGTTTCTTTCAAATATATTACCATATATACGTTGGGTATTTGGGAATTGAGAGTGATATGGGGGTGGGGGAGGGACCATATTAGCTTCCCCCTTCATGTGGTTGGCCTTCTTTAGTAGAGAATATATTGTTCTTGAAACAAATAGAAGATCATTTAGGTTTATACCATCATCTCCAATTTTAACTTTGGTTCGTCTAATAATTTCTAAGGTTTTCCATTTACCAATTAGTGGAAATTATGTTTTGATCCCATATAGAGTGACTTGTGAATGGGGCCAAATATAAACCTAAGTTCAAATGGATAATTCGTAGAATTCATAAATGATAAACCTAAGTTAAAGTCAAAATGTCATGACAAACCTACATTCAAATCATCGTCATCGTCATCTTTCTCATAAACATCATTATGAAAATCATCATCATCACCGTATAATGACATATTTATCTTCATCAGAATCATCATTTGAATCATCATCCATGTCATTGTCATCATCATCATCATCGTCATTAATGCCATCATTGTCATCGTCAACATCGTCATCATCAACATCATCTTTGTCATCTTCATCATCGTCGCCATAATCATCTTCATCGTTGTCATATTTTTCATGAACATCATCATCATTGTCATCGTTGTCATCATCATCATCATCAACGACAACAACAAAAAGATCGTTGTTGTCCTCCTTTTAAATCATCATCATCATCATTGTCAAGATCGATGTCATCATCATCATAATTATAATCATTGTTTTCATCATCATCATCATCATCATCATCATCATCAACATCATCATCGTCGTCATCATCATCATCATCATCATCATCAACATCATCATTGTCAGCATCGTCATAATCAAAATTTGCATGTGTTTTTATGCCAAAGAGGAAAATTAATAAATAATTTGAAAAGGAATGGATAACGATCATAAAAAAAAGGAACCATGTCATCGTTCCTCTTATCATGAAGTCTATAAGAAAGATAATAGAGTGCAACACAACATATTCACTTCCATAATAATGATGTGTTGACGGTGTTGGACCCACCAACATGTCAAGGGGATCTCCCCAGTAAGAAGTCCCAATTTGACCTCAGACCGTTTGGTGTAGGAGTCCCAGCAATGGGTCGTAAGGTAATGCCTTGACCGCGGTGTCGCACAAAGACAAGTAGAATAACTCTATCAGCAGCAAGGGTGTGACTGATGCAATGAGTCAAGGAAGATGTATGAGAGGTTCCAACACTTAGAAAGGGGAAGGAGGTGAAGGTGAGTTCCACGTTGAAAGGGATCAATCCCAACTTGGCTAGGAACACACAACACAAAGGACATGCACAACTTTCGGCGGAGTAGTCCACTCGGATGTGGTAGTAATATCATACAAGGTAAGATAACACGTACAACACTCATGGATCAGTCTGAGACAAGTGCGACAATTTTTATAGCAAGGTTCAAGTGAAAGATCTGTCTGATGTCTAGCAGAGAAGTCAACATAGACGATGACATCATTAACAACATATGCAACACATTAAAAACAAGATTCATATAATTGCATGTGAATCAGTTCATACGCAAGTACATAAGTTAAACAACAAATATCATTAAAGCAACTGGAGTAGTTCAACTACAATAACAACATATGCATCAAAATGTGTTGGCTCTTATTATATAAAGCAGTAAAAGTCACAATCATACAATACATCCATGTAAACCTGCTAGCCGCAACAGTGGAATGTTACAGCCACATTTGCCTACTCCTCTAAAGAGATGTACTAGCTCCATGCAATGGAGAAGCCAAGGTGCATTACAATATTGTCCAAGCCTTCTTCAAAATAGTCTTAGTAGAAGCTTCGCTAACCAAAAGCCTATACATGAGTTATGAGGGACTATTTATAGCAAAGGGTGGGGTGACCCTTGACATTCCCCTTTGTGATAGTTCAACTACCCTCATGACTCTTAACCTACTCTATGACTGTCACGGCCAACTATTGACAATTGACTTACACTTGACATGACTCAACATTACAATGCACATGTACTCATGTGAGACAACATGGCTTGAGCAAGCCTTGCAAGACATCACTGACACTCGGTCTGCTATGATGAGACTAACTCTTTGACATGCTTGTGATGGTGAGGGTGGTGAGATTATTCCAAGCTTGGTTGTTGGGCATGGAATCCCCCCAAAGGCATGTTTTGGGGCTTAAAGTCCAAGTTTTGACCAAATCCTCTATAAAAGCTCCGCGAATTGTGGGCACGGAACGCGAAGTCATAATAGAGTCATAGGGTTGTCTGCCGTCATTTTTGTATTGTAATGTCGGCTTGATAGACCTACCCATGGTCCATGGACCATGGGATTGTATAAATAGAGCGATGCTCTAAGTGTAGAAGATAGCATATAGAGAAGTAAAAGAAGGATGATGAGTCTAAGAGACATAATCGAAGTGTAAAGTGTGTCTTTGGGTCATAAAGTAGGAGAAGGCTCTGCGGATGAGTGTGCAGATGCCTAGTAGTCTGCAGCTGAGTGCGTGGACCCCTATAGCTGAGTGCGCAAGGCAGGTCGAGCCTGTAACCGTTGGAAAAATTAATAAAGAGAAGTTTACCTTAGTTATTTGTATCTTTTCATGTTAAATGCATTATTGAGTATAAATTGCAAGAGTACTATTTATTTGTTGCGTGAACTTATATGAGTGTGTTGTATAATTAAATATAATACAAGGCTTCTATTTACGCGAAGATAACTAACTGGTAAAGAAAGATAGGTAGGATCTCAGGTGAGACTCAGGGATATAGCATAGAGCACTGCTCCAGCAGTGCGGAAGCCCCATAACCCCTGGTTAGGGCTGCGCAAAGGCAAGTATGTCAGGTCGCGAAGTCCAGGAAAGTGTGTGAACCAACTTGCATGCAGGGATGAGCAATTGGACCGAATCAAACCCTCAGACATCTCAAGGGTGCCGAAACCTGGTTCCAGCAACCCCCCCCATACTACTTCGGGTGAGACCTCAGCCAGTGCTCCATGGACTGTTTCCGAAAGGGCCAGTAGTACAATTATTTATTTGGCTAATTAATGCCAAACCTAGGTCAGGCCCCATCAAGCCAACAAATGGTTCCATTGCTAGGACCGGGATTTGCGTAGATATGTCTAATGTCATATCACTAGAACACAAGAAAGAAAGGAATTGAAGATTGGATGGACAAAAAGATTCACGAGTTCACGGCGCACGAAAACAGGAATCTACAACTATCAAAGAAAGAGTGGTTAGGCTACTACTTATATACAAAGATCCATGAAATTTTCTTTGCGTCTTTCCCTACTGAGCTATATGAGTGGATCGCGAAGCTAGCAGATAGCCAAGGAAGGTGTAAGCTCGACAGACTTATTGTATGGACTCGAGAATTGGCGCGCATATTGGAAGCATCGGAGGATAAGATCGCACGTGTTGTTGATCACAAGCTCGATTGAATCATAGGAGGATTCATCACTGAGTTCACGGTAGATACTTCAGTCAACTATAGCGAGGCAAAACGACGCTTCCTCAAAGGGCCGTGAGGTAAGTACGTTAAATATTTGAACACTTGGATTAAAATTCTACTATGTAAAAAATGGGTTATGCAAATAAATTGATGTTTGGGGCTACACGAAGTGGAAGAATCTATAGAAATGAAGGTAGTACAGAACTAGAAACTAGCCCCTTGATTTCACCTCTGCGAGGGGGCAAAGAAGAGCTCGCGAAGGCCTCACCAAGAAGTTTGATCAATTTGATAAGGCTGTGAATTCCGTGCATACCACCCCCACCCACACCGCCACCAGTTTCATTGTATTCACCCCCATCTTTGCACATACCACCTCCGCCAACACTACGAAGCAATATGGCGAGGGCGATAAAGTCGTCAGTGTTCAAGGGAGTAGGGAATGAAGATCCATACTAGTTTTGGTTCGTGATAAAAGCTGTATGGGAAGCACAGGGAGTCACGGATGACAATATAAAGAAAGCAACATTGGTCAGCGCTCTGCAAGATCGCACGCTGACCTAGTATATTAAGCATTCCAATGACTATCTGAATGCAAGAATCATAGATATTCAAACTGCGCTAAACAAAGAATATAGCAGGCCAAAGCCAGAGGCGCAGTCAATCAATGGATTCAAGGAAATCACAATGCTATGAGGTGAGACCCCTTGGGAGTTGGATCACAGACTCAAGTGCACAATTAGCGAAGCTAACATGACATTGATGGATGGACAACACCGCGAATGGTTTGTAGCATCGTTAATGCCGCCTCTAAGGAACGCATTGTCACAACAGAGGCTAACAACTTAGTCTGAGGCCTTGGAGGTCACGATGAGATTGCACAAGACCCCGACACAAGATCCTAAACTGGGAGTTTAGCAGATTCACGCGCATTTGAAAAACTTGTACCTTGAGATGCAGAGTTCGAAACAAAATAGGACAGCTCGCCCAGAAGTGCGTGATGAGGTATGGTGCATAAAGTGCAAGGGTCAGGGACATGACAAGGACCACTGTTCAGTGTTCACGAAATACCTCACGGGAGGAGGACCAACACCATTGAGACCGAAGGCACAAGAAAGACTGAGAATGTCGCCTACATTATGGTGCACGATTTGTTAGATAGGGGGAAATCATGCTACAAACAAGTGCCACTTATTACAAAAGTACACACAGAATTCACAATAGTTGTTCTGTAATTTCTATACATCAGTAGGTCATGATTGGCGCACCTGTAGAAGTTATGAGATGATGATGGATCAGACTCCTACCTACAGATTTCAGGCCGAAATGTGGCCCCTTGACCAGAACGCAGGGATGGCGCAAACCGGATTTCAGGGGTACGGATGAGGCCGAGGTGGAGGAGTATCAGGAAGAGGTCGCAGAAAACTGATATGTTACAATTGCGGAGGCCCGAGACATTATGCCTGTGATTGTATGAATCCAATGCGACCATCATGCTTGTATTGTACACTGTTTGATCATGAGACAGAGGATTATCCCACACTGATAGCGAGGTTGCACGATAAAGGAGCACTCCAACCTCCCCCAACTCAGAACCTACAAATGATGAGGTTTGAGTCGTGCGAGGAAGACTCTAATGTAAATATTATGCTTTGAAGTGGAATTACGACAGGGGATGACAAAGGCAAGCAGCTTGAATAAAGTACTTGCGTTCGCAAGACTCCAACAAAGGAACCAGAGGTTGATTTGGAGCACACTAAGGAAACCTTCATGGAAGCTAAGAAGAGCTTCATTGATGCCTCCACTTCATGAAGTAAAGACAGATCATAGCCAGAAATGGACCCATCAATGCTCACCACATTCCTAGAAACATGCATGAAGTTGATGTGCGACAGTAAGGTTGTAAAAGGGCTACAAGAACTCATAAACAGATGCACTGGGACCACGCCAGGAGAACCACACGTAGTCCGAAAGCTTGGAAAGCACACAATGCGAACAAGAAGGGAGATGAGAGTAATTGCGTAGATTGGAGAATATGAGATGGACCAAGTGATTCTGGATCTAGGATCAGATGTGAACGTCCTACTGACGCAGACATGGGAGCACATGGGAAGGCATACACTGCAATGGTCTCCTATCCAACTTTGAATGGCAAACCAACAAAATATCCTACCTATGGGGACATTGCAGGGAATCACAGTAGATATCGAAGATGCAAGTGCGCTAGTAGATTTCGAAGTGATAGAGATTGCTAATGACAGCAATCCCTAGCCAGCGCTATTAGGAATAGATTGGGCCAATTACATGAAGGGGGTGATAAATCTGAAGAAGAGTAAGATGATTTTTGAGAAAAATTCTTTGCACGTAGTTGTACCTTTGGACCCTGTAGAAGGATTGCACTACACGGAGCCGGTGCGCGACTACGACAATGACGATGACTTGGACTACATCTACAAGATAACCGCATGAGAGCAAGACTGGGTGAATCCGACCACAGATGGACAATTCTCATGGGAGTGCTAAAGCTGTTGCACATCAAATTCAAACAAGGAAATAGAATGATGGCAGAACTGGTTACATGAGGTAACCACACTGAACTATAACATGATGACAAGATCGCTACGCTGCATATTGATGGAGATGAGGGATCTACCTATGTATGATGGGCTAAGTGAGGTGGATGACTTCCTGAGCAGATTTGAAAGGGAAGTGTCGGAGCAACAATATTTCAAAGCTTTGAAATGGGTACTACACGCTACGCTCGCAAGGTGGTGGGGTACGCGCCAAAGAAGATTTGAGGACTGGCACGAATGCATGAGGATGATGTGCATGCAATTTGGGAAGCCTCATATGCAATTAACAGACAAGATTGCTAGACGAAATGGTCCGCATGTCCACCTATCTAGATGGATGCAAGCATATGGTGCGAAAATTGCACGGATGCACACAGTCTTCGTGTTAGGAGACACGGTCAGTAAGTAGGTGTGGGCAAGGCAATGGCGCAAACAACCCCTCTGGTTGGAACCACAGAGTATGGAAAGACCAAGTGCACAGAATTTTATCCATGCAGAAGCCTTTAACAAAGTATGTGAAGCACTGAACAAGGTGCAAAATGCAAAGCGAATTGACTGGGACCTACGCATACTAGCGGTTCTATGGGCTTATAGGACCACTTACAAGAACCTGACAACACAGGCACCTCTAAGGCTGGAGTATGAAGTGAACGTTGTAATCCCCATAGAGCATGAAATTCCTAGTCCATGCATGGCAGCACCAGTAGATACGACAGTTCGCGGAACCTAGGAAGAAGAAATCCAACAAGGCAATTTTAGGCTCCAAGAACTTGGGAAAGAAAGGGTGCGATTAAGGGAAAAAAGTGCTCTGGTAGAAGCGAAAGTTAAGAAGCTGGAGGATGAGATAAAGGAATATTTCATTGATAAGAAGACCAAGGTGATAAAACAAGGTGCGCACGATCATGTTGAAAAGTTTGAGGACTATTGCCACGAATTGATCAGTCTGATTCCTTGGCTTGAACCGCACATTACTAAGCGAATCAACCAGGGTGGCGCACTACGGATGATAAAGTGCACAATGCCTCCAGTAAGGATAAAAGGTGGGTATTTTCAAGGAAGAGTGATGGATGTCTGGAGGAAATCATATACAAGTGGCACGACCACCTGACTAGCCGAGGGAAGTACAGTCTTAGCGCTTCAAGTAGTTGAAAGGAGGCACGGGGCTATAAACTATTCTGCCCAGGAGCTATGTAATGTTGAAGCTCTGCATAGAAGCAAAGAGTCACAAGGTCTGCAACCGCACAAGGGGGGCTGCGCTGCTGTGTGGGTTGGCTAGAAAGTGACTGTTGGAGTCACTATTCATGATGTCATGCTCGACTTAAGATCAAATGGAGCGGGCGGTAGGCATTTAAGACGGGATTTATGGACAAGATTTGGGAAAATCTGTTGCCAAGGAAGCATTAATGAACTGGATTTGGGGGTAGCGGTCGAATTCAATTTTCAAAAGGCACTATAAATTACAAAGGGTTGCCCAGCAAACAACACTTGGTCATTTGCGAATTGAGTAGTTGTATACCCGGCATCGCCTAAGCAGAGCCCTGTTTGACCTATCCAGAACATTAATTAAGACCCTGAGTATGCAAGTGATATATTTTTGGTCAGACACAATGTCAGCATATAAGGAAGTTATGGAAATTACAGAGATGACCGCCGAAGAGACCGCGTAGGGCCTGATTGTATGGGATGCCCCTGAAGGTGCTGGGATTGTGGCAGAAATTCCTAAATCACCGTGCACACCGAGGCCAAAGAAAGACAAACAAGTGATTGTTCCCATATGTGTGTCCCCGTGAAACTCGCTACGCACCAGGCTGACAATGGAGGAGAAGGGGAAATCCATTAACATAGAAATCAACAAGAAGGAGGAAGACCTGGAGGACCTTATCATCAAAGAAGACGAGGACGAAGGCATGGAGTAAGAAACTGAGCCTACGCACCCTCCAACAAAGTTTCCCAGCTATATGTCCCCACAAAAGGGGAAGGCTAAAGTGCCCAAGGATCTTGACGAGAGCAAGAGCTCTCTCAGACCCCGCTCCTCCCAAACAACATCATTTTTTAGGGCACACACCTGGGATGGGTACCTAGCTTAAAATTTGAAGATTGGGACCTTGCTGACCATGAGAAGTTCCCTCACCTAGAGATCGCATAGCTCATGAAGCCTAAGCAGAACATGGCAGTGGAGGTTACCGAATTAAGGTCGCGAAAGTGGTTGTGCAGAGTGGAAAAGGCAGGGCTACTAAACCTGCTTTGGGTGCCGCATTTCCACCGCGCCCCTATAATAACTTTTGTCATCATGAAGTTGCTCCTCCTAGTGCATGGTGGGTGTTTGTAGTTAGAGGAGCCCATCCCCATCATGGACCACTTGATTCACAGCATTACCCGGCTTCCATGTAAAGGAGAGGACCCCGCAACTATCTCAGAGGGGAAAAGCAGTGACCTGGCGATCGCGGAGGCCATGAAGAAGAAGTATAAACTGGAAAAGAAGAAGAGGGGCTAAGCCATATCCAGCATTAATGACAAAGTAGTAAGAATGGCGACCCAAATACTAGCAGGTAAGGTTATGCGCAAGTGCCATGCGGGCAAGGTACCCACGCCGGTGGTAGCACTTGCTGAGCAGTGCGTGGAGGGGGTCTACTTTAACTGGTCTGAGTTCCTCTACAAGGAATTCTTGGAGAATTGCTGCAAGGTTTAGGAACAAGACAAAACGTTCCACTATTCATGGCTTCTGTTGTCGATAGTGCTCATGGCAGGGGAATTGCCGGAGGATAATTAGTTCCCCACAATTGATAGGGATCTACCGGAGGCTGCGAAGTATGCTTTACTCTGGGCCACAAAGGATGAAAACCAGATCTGCGATGGTAATATATTTTGGGTGTTCATGGAGATTAACCTCAGAATGGGGATCAACCGTAAGCTAGGGTTATCACCCACTGTCTACAATAGCCTGCAAAGTTTTGCAGAGTTTAAAGCGGACCTCCACAACATATACATCATAGCACACAAGGACCTAGCCAAGCAATGGAGAGAGCTAACCTTTGTAGCCACGGACAATGTAATCTTTGGCGTACTAGAGACATGGCCACCGAAGTGGCATGCTCCAGACATCGCGGCAATGGAGAAGTCTGTGGCACAAATGAAGAAAGAGGAGGCCAAACTGTGCATGGCATAGTTGGTAGAGAAGAGAAGGAAGGAGGCAGTGACAACAGAAGCTTAGGAGGCACGAGACACTGCACAGACAATAGCTGAACAAAAAAAGGCCACAGCAGCAACAACAACGTAGGAGGCAGTCATGAAGGCGCGCAAGGGCCAAAAGTCACCTTCACATGGGCAGGAAGCAGAGGAAGAGGAGGGAGAATCAGACCCACAAACCGTGTCAACATAGCTAAAGCACCAGCACCCGACCGAGGAGACAGGGCTGTGCAAGAAGGTCAAGGAATCGAAGTTGTATATTGACCCAATCACCCTTACCAAGGGTGATCTACACGACATCAATGAGACAATGCGTGATTTCACCTTTGAGGCCCTCCAGAATTTTATGCAGGAGAACTAGATTGTGTTCGGGGCCCTCAGAGCATAGCTACAGGAGTTGCAGGTGCGCACTCCTCAGGCTAGTACCCTTTTGACCAACCTCGCAGTAGGGAAAATTGCGGCAGAGCAGATGTTGTGCGCTCAAGTGACAAATACCATAGTGTTGCCAAAAGGGGCATTCGTGACAACAAATGAGGCCGACAAGCCTATGATTAGTGCACTAAAGGGTATCGAAATCAACATGGTTGCACTCCCGCGGGAGACATTATACATTCTGCAAGATGGGATTACTATAGAATTGTGAGCTAGGGAGAGTTGTGTGCTGCAAGTACTAAGTGAGCAGAAAATGAAGATGGAATAATTGAGCTTGTAGCATGATGAAGTGGTGTCACAGAATCAGTAGCTGGTAAAGGTACTAGACGAAGCTTTTCAAAGTGTCCCTGAGCTGGCCATCCCAGTAGAGGCACCAGCAGAGGCGCGCATCCACAGGCTAGCAGCCGGGGTGCACAAGGCGTGAGAAGAAATGAATAAGGTTTAGTTCGAGCTAAACCTTCAAATCAAAGAGATGTGGTTGAAGGCACAACCATCCACCCCTCCGAAATTAAGAGAATAGTGTGGCAGCACTATTACAGCAGGACTGGATGAGATCGGCAGTGCAGTAAGGGACTGCACCAAAATGTTGGAGGATTCATTTGAGGTCCTCACGAATTTTCAAGAGGACCCCAACATCCAATGCTTAAAGACATAGGCGCGTGAACTCTAGCAGTATGACAGCGTCAAAGGAACTATGCAAACGGTGGCCCTCACTAGAGGCTCACGCAGATGCAACAGGCCTAAGTTTTGACCAAATCCTTTGTAAAAGCTTCGCGAATTGTGGGCGCGGAGCGCAAAGTCATAATAGAGTCACAGGGTTGTCTGCCCTCATTTTTGTAGTGTAATGTTGGCTTGATAGACCTACCCATGGTCCATAGACCATGGGATTGTATAGATAGAGCGAAGCTCTAAGTGTAGAAGATAACATATAGAGAAGGAAAAGAAGGATGATGAGTCTGAGAGACTGAGTTGAAGTGTAAAGTGTGTCTTTGAGTGATAGAGTAGGAGAAGGCTCTGCAACTGAGTGCGTAGGGTAGGTCAAGTCTGCAACTGTTGCAAGAATTAATAAAGAGAAGTTTACCTTAGTTCTGTGTATATTTTCCTATTTAATGCATTATTGAGTATAAATTGCAAGTGTACTATTCATTTGTTGTGCGAACTTATATGAGTGTGTTGTATAATTAAATATAATACAAGGCTTCTATTTACACAAAGATAACTAAATAGTAAAGGAAGATAGGTAAGATCTCATGTGAGACTTAGGGAAATAGCGTAGAGTGTTGCTCCAACAGCACGGAAGCCCCATAGCCCCTAGTTAGGGCTGCGTAAAGGAAAGTATATTAGGGCGCGAAGGCTAGGAAAGTGCACAAACCAACTTGCATGCAGGGATGAGAAGTTGGACTGAATCAAACCCTCAGACATCTCAAGGGTGCGGAAACCTGGTTCCAGCACCCCCCCCATACTACTTCGGGTGAGACCTCAATCTACGCTCCACGGACTGTTGCCGAAAGGTCCAATAGTACAAGGATTTGTTTGGATAATTAAATTTGAACCTAGGTCAAGCCCCATCAAGCCAACATTGGTTATCTGTGATGGCATGCATGCACCTCATGGTGACATCTTGCTGAAGTGAACTCTTGCCTTCGTCACAACCGGTGCATTGGTTTGGCCCCTTCATCCAACTCATCTACTAACATGTGCATGGTCTTCTTGGGTATAGTTGAACTGGCAACACACTGATGCATAGTGTCGGTGCTGATCTTCAAGTTTGTTCTGGTGGTCATGTGCATCAACTTGTTGAAGTACATGTTCATCCCCAGTTGGACTTCCTTCTTGTCTTTGCCTTGGTGAGTGTGTTGAATGGGTTGGATTGCATGTGTGCACTCAACGACATGCATGTTGTTGAATCCCTTACATGCGATGGATCCTTAACTGGTACGGGTGCAGTTTCAGCCGTGAGTTCATGTTGCGCCCACTTTTGTTCATGTTCCTGTTGCAAATCATTCATTTGCCTGTGCAACTTCATGTTCTTCCTGAGTTTCTTCTTTGACACATGCAACTCCTTCTTTGTTCCACCTTCTTCCTTCGCGCGATCTTCAAGTCACACCGTCACTTCATAGCCTGAGTCTCCAAAGTTGCTTTCATTATCAATGGATCTGCTTGATCTTGCAACTTTGTTCTGCCTCAATGTTTTCAATAACCTTCCTCTTGCATTCACTATGTTCGTTGTGTTTTCTACATTCGGTATGCCGCCTTCAGCTGCTGTTCATGATTTTGCTCTCTATGATGTTGTTGCTTGATATCTTCATGGGTAGGCAAGTCCATGGACACTTGATCGACTGCATCCCCAATTGTGCTCTGAATGGTATCTTCGTCTCTGCTCTCCTGGAACCATTGTACCTATAATGCTGAGAGGAAGATGAAAACCTGGGATACCTGAAGACATGGAAACACTCATGGAAAGCAATTTGTCAGTCGAAAACCAAAGTGAACATGAGAACTGACTTGCAACATACTTGGGTGCATGATCATAAAGGTTGCACAATTTTGGTTGGGAGACCGATTGCCAAGACTACACAGTGCACAGTCTAGGTTGCTAGGAGACTAACTGACTGCTAGAACTATGCAATGTATAGTCCAGTTTGGTTGTTGACTGTTGGGATTATGCAATGTGCAATTCCAATTAGGAATGATTATTGGCCTAGGGAACTTTTTGCGCAATTTCTTGGGCCAAGCAGCCATTGTCCTCTAGAAATGCACAAAATAGTCCTGGAGGCTAGTGCTGGGTAGGAATGAGCAAATCTGGAGAGGAAGGTGAGCCTTCCTTTCCTAGATTGTGCAATGCAGCCTTGGTGAAGGAAGGGCCCGGGCCAAGGTTGGCCCGACTCACTGATGGGCAACTGAAAGCAAGTAAGTCAGTGAATTCATGGTGACACTAAGTGATAGCAGGAGTGATTAACAGTGCATGCAAAACATGAATGAAAAATTTAGCAAACAAATCAACATGCCTGTGGGTGAGGGAGTTCGTTGGTTGGGCGAACGTCCGTGCAAAACAGTTTCAAGCATGTGATAACAATGAGATAGCAATGAAAACTGAAATAGAGCTAGGACAAGCTATTATATATGTAAATGATAGCAAGCATTCAAAGAAATCAAGAAAACATTACTACTATAAGCGAAAACACAAAAAGCAACAGAAATGCAGCAAAAGGCATGGGAAGCAGGCTTACCCTAAAACAGTTGATCTGAATGTGCCAACTAATCCTAGATGTGATGTGGGATGTTAGAGATGCAAGTTTGATGTGAGGAATGAGCTCTACAGCATCATGTTGATGAGTTTTGATAACATTGAGGTTGTGACACGCATGCCACAAATCTAGGGGAAGCAACACTTGTTGGGAGGCTTCAGAATGGCTCCTTGCACGTAACCTCCAACTGCTAAACCTAGATCCCTGAAACAAGGGATGCCTTTGCATGCTGCCTTGGGAGAAGCAACCCATGCATGCAAGTCTATTTTTCTTAGTCCCAGAGGGAACCAGTCAACTCAACTACACATGTAATAGACTGCTCGACTACTAGAGAAAAATGCACATTTCTGGCTGGGAGTTGGGATGGTTTCCCCGAACATTTGTGCAATTCCTGGGAAAAGCAACTGACTGCTACCCAGATTTGCACAAATATTGGGTTGACTAGCCTGTTGCTGGGAAAAATTGCACAAATTCTTCTAAGAGGGTTGGCTGGCAAGATTGCACAATCCTGGAGCCCAGCAGGCTGTGAGAGAGGATTGCACAATTCCTAGAGGGAAGGTTAGTTGCCCTCCAAAAATGCACAATTTTCAAGGGGAAGATGCTCAGCCTGTAGCTAGACCAAGTTCGAGTGAGAAGCTTGTGAGGGGAATGGATCAACTGTGAGCGACAAGCTACTTTTGTGCAACGAAAACCCTAAAGCTTGAGCACTTGATGAAGCGAGACAAAGTGTTGTGTAAGGTTGGTAGGGAGGCTCCAAAACAGGCTAACGCAAAATTTTGGAGGGTGTTGTAGCCACTACAACATGATGATGAATTAATAAATGAATGTATTTCACTAATGTATAAGCATTACTTATAAGCAGAGGATAGGTTGATAAAATCAACCTTGATCATTAGATGAGGAACTCTTAGACATAGTTAATCATGATCCCTCTTTTTATGTTAATTTAACCAAAGTTACATTCATTTAAATTAAGGTGGGTTTTATATACCCAACACTCTGTATGGCCTAGTGTGGACTACAATTTAAGCATGTTAGTAGAATCCAATAGGTTCACAAAAACAACAATTTTCGTAGAAACAATGATATCACTATATCCACATACAATATAACCTAATAATGTGCTAAAAGGAATCCAAAAACTGCACTCATATTGAAATAAATATGTGACAATGAATATTTCTCAAATATAAGCCACAATGACTACATGGTCTTTGAGTATGTTGTACATTGCCCAAGCTTCTAGATAGACCTCCAAAAACTTGTGAATGTATTATTTGAATGCCACAATAACCATATTAGAAAACATTGTAGGGGCATCCTTAAGTCCAAAATGTATGACATTGTCTAAACCTGATTTTGTAGAAAAAGTTGTTTTCTTTTACTACTTGATAATATCCTAATAACCCATTGATGAAAGAATAGGTTTCGTTCCTGCAACATGGTCAAGCATCTAAACATTTAATGTGATCAAGAAAGTGTCATGGACACAAGAACCATTTAATCCCTTGACATTCACATAGACACACATGATTTCTCTTGTTTTCTTATCCATAATTACAATCAAGGTAATCCACTCTCAATATTCTAGAAAAAAAAATATTTCAATAAATAACATCTTGTCTATTTCTTCCTTTAAGTTCTTCCTCACTAGAGAATACATCTTGTAGGGCCACGTCTTGATAAGATTGACATTTGGTTCAACTTTATTTTCCTCACCCCTACTCTCTTTTGATTTTATTCATCTCTATAAACTCCATGGAAAAATCCTCATATTCTCTAAGCAAGGTTGCAACTTATGAAATGATATTCACGTCCTAGTAATTTCCCATTGAAACTATGTTGGGCTTATCTGTAGTACCATATTGTATTCCTTATATTTACGGATGATTGATAGATTTACTCACCTTCAGCATCCCCAACATCCTTAACAATTGGCTTTCAACCATTCCCTTAAATGTGAGGTGGTGCAACTGATGCAGGAGCATTCCACTTCCAAGTCAGAATGGGCCTTGACTAGCACAAGGGTATTTTCATTTACCAAGGGAGTTAGTTCTCTAATTAAGTGGAATTGTTTAATTTGATGTATTTTCCTAATTTTTTAGGATATGTACATAATTTATTCAAGTGAGAATTGATGTAATTAGATCTCTTCTAAAAGAGGGATCTCGGGCGTATTTTGGAAAGTTAGAGAGATATAAGGGTTAGATATTTTGAGGAAAATATGGATCTAGAAGATCTAGTTTAGGTGAGGGAATAGTGGATCTAAACCAAAATTTAGTTTTGGATCCTTTTAGTATAAATATGTAATTCAAATAGAAAAAAAGTAGGACATATAGGGGAGAGATTCGAGAGATTTTAGGGCCAAACAAGGCCATAAAACCGAGAGGGGTATTTAATGTGAATCTAGCCAGGAAAGGCTTTTTGAATCATATGTATATATTTATCAATAAAGGAAATGATATGCTAAGTGTTAATTGTATGAAGTCGAATTTTGCCTATTGTTTGAAAACATTGTTATAATGTGGAATTAGTCCATATCAATATGACTAATCTGGAAATACAATAGGTCATGAGAGTCTCAAGAGAGATTTATATATGTAACTGTAAGATTGGAGCACAGTGGAAGAAGGTTAATGAACACAAAGGAAGTCTAGATCATGATTTGCATTAGAGTGGTGCAGAGAGAGTTTAGAATGCAAGAGGATTTTAATCAGAAGTTAGAGAAAAAAAAAGTGCTTCCGCAATCACTGTGTAGCATTGTTGCATATGTATACACATAATATTGCAGAAAGAATTGTCTTGATAGAGCTACTAAGCGTTGTCTTATTTCTATACAAATGGAGGGGTTGCACGAGTGAAAAATGAGTGTTGAAAAATTAATGGAGCCAAATCCCAAATATGCAGGCAAAAGGAACAAACAATTCCTTTTTTGAAGCCCCCAAGAAGCTTCCATTTGATAGTGACAGGTCAGAGGTTTCATCCTGGAAGGATGAGAGAGGAATGTTTATGGAAAGAACCAAGCTAACTAGGTGTCGACCTGAAATGTAAGTCGGCCAATAGGAAAGGCGTGAAGACATGGAACTAAAAAAATAAGTGGGGTTCACTCGTTGGCTTCTATCCTGACGATTTTATAAATTCAATTCTTGTTTCAAACCGAAATTTTTGGTGGCATCCTGGAGGCTTTAAAGAACGGGCCAGAGCATTCATATGTGGGTCCTGCCTGGAATTTATATTCCAACAGAGTTATTATGAATGCCTTTAAATTGCACTAACGTTAAAAAATGAGCTCACGTGGCATGGGTTATGTGGAAGCAGCAAAAGTAGTGACAGTAATGGGTCATCCTAGAGCTTTAACCCCATAGGAATGAGAAGTGGAGATTAGAATTAGAGTGAGTTTGTATGTTAAGGATGTGTGTGGGCATACCTGTTGGGACTTATACTATAATTCCTCTCTTGCGTGCTTGTGATCCATGGTATTTGATGTTGTGGGGTTCTTTGGGGTTTGGCTATAATTAATTTAAAGAAAATGATCTCAACCATGATGTTTCTATTATTGGTTGACTATGCCCTTATATGCATATTTTGACTCTCGGGGAATTTGGAAAGGAGTTTGGCTCTGATTGTTTATCAAACAGTTGAACCACATCCCTTAAATCCTCCCATTGTACTTATAAAAGTATTTATATGCCACAAGATCATTTTAAAAAGTTTAAGGAAGCACTGTTATGTGACAAGTCTGAGCACTATGGGTTATTTAAAAAATACTCAAAATTGGACTTGCATCGAGTGGTATTGGAGCATGAATGCTCTGAAAGTCTCAGAATATAGAAGAAGAAAGTGGAGTTGTAGCATAATCAGATCGGGAGGAATTCAAAAGGAAGGTAAATTTGTTTAGTCTGCAATTTATATTTGTGTTTGAATATTAGCAAACATAAATAAAAAAATAAAATAAAAATGGTTGAAGGATG
>APFE030443916.1:0-17751 GCA_000404065.3 Pinus taeda | reverse complement strand
TAGAATTAGCATATATAGAGCTCTTCTTGAAAGGAGAAAAACCAGAGTAAGATTATATTGTAGTTTATTGTGATTTCATTTTGACATTAAGATGAAGTTTGAAAGAATTTTTTTTTCAAGATTTCTTTTAAGATAGGAAGGATAAATAGTTTAGTTAGATAAAGTAGGGTTGCATTATGATATAATAATGCAGAGACATGGCAGGGAGATAGAAGAAATGACATACTTTCGGCCAATATTGTTTTGAACAAAAGTGTTTGGAGACAAATTGGTTCAAAGGAGTGGACCAACAAGAATATTATTGAGGATCTTGGTAGATATATTATGATGTTTTATTTTGTGTCAACTCTGGTCATAAATATTTATGTTTGCAAGTGATAGCCATATAACAAGCATAGTTCTTGAAAAGAGGATTGTGACAAAACCCAGAAACAAAATTCCATTGTTGCAGAAAAAGAGGTGAGGACAACAAAGTTTTCAAGGAGAAGTGAGTAGAGAAAATTGCAGCAACCTAACCACTTGAAAATTGGGAGAAGACGTGCTCTGGAGAAGGGGAAGAGGTTCTACTGCAGGGAACTAGAAGAAGGGTGACTTCCAACAAGTAGAAGTTGGGTAGAAGTTATTAGAGAGGAAATTCCACAGTGAATTAGGTAGAATTGCCTCGAGAAAGAGAGGAAGAAGTTCCAGATAAGGAACCAGAAATACCAAAAGTCTAAGCTCAAAAGGTATCTTAGTGAGGTATTGGTAGTAGGTGCAGGACTTGCTATGAGAGAAAGGCTTGCTGCAGCTCACAGGTGAACAAGGAGAGTTCACAAGAAGAAGAAGAAAAAGGTAAAATGATTATTGATGGTCATATGATGGGATCAGGAAAGAATCACTTTCAAGGAGAAAGGAATACCAAGGCAACTAATATAAAATGTATGAGTGGTGAAGAATTCAAGAGAGAGATGACTGAGTGGAAATTAGAGTTTAATTTTTTGAAACAAATGTTATAGGAAACCCAAGGAACCCAGAGATATGGACGGATGATGAGGCAGAAGAAAGTGAGATGACCTTTATTACATAAATAATTGAGGTAGAGAATGTATGTTAAAGTGAGAGAACTCAGAGTAGCTCAGTATAATTTGATTTTTTATTAACAAGACTTGTACATTACTGAAGAAGGAGCCAGAGATGTGGAGAATATATTTATTGATCGTTTGATTAACTTTTCGGTTAGTTCAGATCAAAATGAGGATGTGCTGACAGAGGCATCAAATGAGGCTAAGAAGCCTTATGTGTTTGAGACTAATGATTTTTCTGTGAATTTAGGTAATGAACAACATTCAAATGATATATTTTTACAATTTGATAAAGAAGTGAAGTTGTTGGAGGAGATGAATGAGATCGAGGAATTCCTAGTGGAGGAAATTTTTGCAAATGTTAGAGATGGAAAAATATTGAAAGATTCTATAGAAGATGAAAATGATAATGTTGGAGCAAAAGGAACTAGTCCCATCACAAAGGAATCAGAGTTGAAGATTAGCATGGGAAATCATTTTGTAGGAGATCTCAGAAGAAGGAAGTGAAAACAAGACAAGTTCCAACAACTTGAAGGAATATGAGGAGAAGGTATCGCAACAACAAATGAGGAATATTAGTAGCAGAGTTCAACAAGAAAATAAAAAAGGATTGCAAAGTATGAACTAGCCTGAAAACCAATTGGACATGGAGATCAAAGAGATGAGGAAGCTGATGTTGAAAGAACCTCAACATAAGAAGAGTTTGAAGTAGAGAAAAATAAGGGAAAGAATATTTCATATGGTGGCACAATATTACATCCGCAAAGAAGGAGGAAGACTGCAACACAAAATATGGAAGCCTGGAAGGATGAAGAAGACAACAGTAAAGCAACAACATGAAAAAGAGAAGGATCAACTGCAAACCAAAGTTTGGGATCCAGGAAACATTTACTTCAATAACACATGGTTAGGAGACCATGATTATTTTTCACCTTGGGAGTATTGTGCAGCAACATTCCACTTCCAAGTAAAAATGAGTTTGAACTAGCATAAGGGCCTTTTTGTTTACAAAGGGAGTTAGTTATATATTGTGTGGATTTGCTTAATTTAATGTATTTTCCTAATTTTTTAGGATAAATGTACATAATGTATTCAAGTGAGGATTGATGTAATTAGATCTCTTCTAAAATAGAGATCTCGAGAGTATTTTGGAAAGTTAGAGAGATCTAAGGGTTAGTTAGATCAATCAAGGAAATGATATGTTGAGTGTTAATTGTATGAAGTAAAAATTTTCTTATTGTTTGAAAACACTATTATAATGTGGAATTAGTCCTTGTAACTATGATTAATGTGAAAATGCAATAGTTCGTGAGAGTCACTGGAGGGATTTACATATGTAACTGTGTAGGATTGGAGCATAGTGGAAGTACATGAATGAACACAAAGGAGGCTAGATCGAGCTTTGTATCATAGTGGTGCAGCGAAAGTGTAGAATGTGGGAGGATTTTTATTCAGAAGCTTAAAGAGAAACTAGTCCTTCTACAATCATTGTGTAGTGTTGCCACATATGTATCCACATATAATATTACAGACATAATCATTTTGATAGAGCTACTAAGTCTTGTTTGATTACTATACGAGTGGAGGGGTTGCAGTAGTGATAAATGAGTGTTGAAACATTAATGGATCCAAAGCCCAAATATGCATGTGGAAGGAACAAACACTTCATCTTTTGAAGTATCGACGAAGTTGTCATTTGATAGAGTGAGGAGACAGAATTTGATAGAGTCAGGAGAGGGATTTTGACAGCGTCGGGCCAAAGGTTTCATCCCGGAAGGAAAATAGAGGAACTCTTATGGAAAGAGTTGGGTTGACTAGGCATCAAACTAACATGGAAGTCACCCAATAGGAAAGGCATGGGGACATAGGACTGGTAGAATAAGTGGGATCTACCCGATGGCTTCTATCCTAATGATTTTATAAAGTTAATTCATGTTTTGAGTTGGAATTTTGGTGGCATCCCAGAGGCTTTAAAGAACGAGCCAAAGCATTTAGATATGGGTCATGCCCAACATTTCTATTACGATGGGGTTGTTGTGAATGCCTTTCCATTCCACCGATGCTAAAAGAGAGAGCTAATGTGGAAGGGGTTATGTGGAAGTAGCAGAAGAAATGATAGTAGTGGGCTAGCCCAAAGCTTTAACCCCAATGAAATGAGAAATGGGAATTAAAATTAGGGTGAGATTATGTGTTAAGGGGGCATGCAGGTGTACATGTAAGGGCTTATACTACAATTCCTCTCTTGTGCACTTGTGAACTATGGAAGTTGAGGTTGTGGGCTCCTTTGTGGTTTGGTTGTAATTAATTTAAAGATAATGAGCTTAGTCATGATGGTTCTAGTGTTGGTTGGTTATGCCTTGTATGCATATCTTGACTCTATGGGATATTTAAAAAGGAGTTTGGCTCTGATTGTTTATCGAAGGTTTGAGCCATATCCCTTGAATCCTCCCACTGTTTGTTAAATCCTCCTACAACATTTATAAAACGATTTATATCCCACAAGATCATTTTAATAGTTTTAAGGGAGCATGGTTATGTGACAAGTTTGGGCACTGTGGGTTTTTTAAAGCAGGCTAAAAATTAGGCTTGCATTAACAACCCCTCACACTATCCTATAACCCTATAACCACTCCTAATCACCTAACCATATATACTAATGAGATATCAATATTTACTATCCTTTAAAAAATATTAATATATAATATATATGGTATAATGTTCTGGATTAATTTGTGACTAGAACATTAATCTAAAAGGGTTCTTATAGCTAATCAAGAAGAGTAGAGTAGGGGCATTCAAGTAGGGCATGAGGGAATTAGGGCATTAGAGAAGGTGTGTAGAGGATAACTCCAGTAAGTTATTGTATTATTGATGAAAAATATGAATGGTGAGTTACATTCCCTCGGATGGTGTGCCTAAATGGGCATTGATTGGTCACGAGGGTTTGATTGGTCATGCATTTTGACCTTTGATTTACATAATTAATTTTTATTAAGTTTAATTAACTAATTAATTAATTATTATATTATTCTTTTTATGAATTATTTTTTCATAACATTGCCACCCCCTTTACAGATGCTCTGTCCTCAAAGCATAACCAGAAATGTTTTCTCTAGTTGAACATGTTGCTATGGAGTGACATCCTTACATTGACTAGTGAAGTCCTCATGAGTATTTGTACCTTCCTTGAAGTTGGGAGTGTTAACACCATATAATTTATAATTTCGTCCTTGCTAGTTAAACTCCATGAATTTTTATTTAAGGTTTATAGTATAGATTCCTAGTTGTATTAACCATTCTACACCTAGAACTACATATATTCCTTTGAGTAGAAAGGCAAATAGATATAGCCCTAGTTCTTGTATTTGGATTGAAACCTTATGGAATTCTCCTATTTCTTTGAACTTTTTCCTAGTAGTGACATACATGATCAAGTCTTTGATTGGGCATGTACAAATATTGATTTGTTTAGAAAGACCAATGTTTATACCATTTTGAGTACTACCAAAATCTATAAGTATATTAACATTTTTTTCCTCTTATGAGCCCTTTAATATTTAGGCTTTTAGGGCATAATCTCCTTGTAATTCTTGTTGGTAGATTAGTAAGCTTAATGTTCTTTTTAATTGGAGACAGTTTTCTCTGCTTCGGAAGGTGTGGTGGAACATATGTTGCAGTGACTCGTTGTTTTTCAATTTTTGAAGAATTGATTTCTTCACCCTGATTTTGTTGGAAACATGAGATTGTGGCTAATGAAGGTTCCTTATAATATAAATCTTTACTCTTGTGTGACAATCATTTCTTCATCACATTCTTGTACTTCAACTTGCTTCCCATCTACTATTTTATAGTAGCATAAGGATGTGCCTTCACATTTATGACAGTGTCCAATTTTCTCCACACTTGCGACAATTATATTTAGTTTTTATCCTTTTATCTGACTCATTACTTAAATTGTTTTATTCCTTATCAACTTCATAAGTATACAACTTCTTGTTAATACATTTGTGTCCTAATGTCCATTTGTCTTAACAATACCTACTTTTGTTTGTTCCTTTTTTTCCTAGCTATTGTTGTTGGCCTTCATCTTCCTTGAATGATGACATTTTGAACTTATGTTTTTTCTTAATAATTATTGTTGCATGTCTGGCTTCTTCAATATTTTTGGGCTTGTACAACTTAAATTCTACTCGGATATACTCCTTAAGTCCACATCTATAAATTTCTAGCATTTATTCATCAGAAAATCATCTTTGTCTTACAGCTAATACTTCCCATTTGTGGGTGTATTCGCTCACAGGCCCTTTTGCTTGACATGAACAAATTTTTCATAGATATCATCTTCTTCTTCGTCATGAAACCTTTTTAGCAGAGCATCCACAAAAAGGAATGAACAAGCTTCACATTTTTTGGACCACCATAGGAACCAATCATATGCTTCAGCTTCCAAGTTGTTGGGTGCAGTCATGATCTTTTCTCGCTCACCTATTGGTAGGTTTAACTCAAAAATGAACTCCATTTTATTAACCCACACAATAGCGCCTCTATGATCTTTACCATCATACTTAGCCAATTCTACTTTAATTCGTTGGTAGTCTTTTTCTGGAAATTTTTTATAGTACTGACTTCTTGAGAAGTGAATTCCTAGCATTTACAGAATTTAATGATTTGAAAAATATTCGCCTTCTTCAGTCTTGGGACTTTGTGTTGGTTCTTGAGTAATTAAAGTATTAAAAATTGGAGTAAATCCTCCCATGAACTGGGTTTGTATGCCTAGAAACATTTTCTCAATATCATTTACTTTTTTAATATCGTTTTCCATTACTTCTTGAGTCATAAATATCCTATTTTGACCTTCTCCTAATTCTTCTTGCTTGTTTCGAGGTGTCGTCGTACATTGTTGAGTTATTCTTGATTTTTTTTTTAATTTGGTGTCGTCATTATTTTTCCCCATTTTGTTCCTTTTTTCTTAGTGGAACCATATATATATAATATAATATATTATATATATATATAATATATATATTAATATATATTATATATATATAAATATAATATAAATAATATATAATAATTATATATATATATATTAAAGTTCTTATAACTACATAAAATAACTATATAGTTATAACTTTTAAACCCAACATAATGAGTAAAAAAAAACATCACGACTTGTTATGTTGGAGGCATGATGGTAAACGGGTCAGCTCAATAGACAACAGTCGACAATGGTGATGCAGCAGGTAAATAGTCAGGGAAGACATGCGACTAGATCGGGGCGTCTATTGGGACACAACAAGTGACGTTGGTGTGATGGAAAGGGATTAATAGTGACGACATATGGTGTCTGTTGGTAGCGGGAAGGTTGTGGATGGGCATGGGTGACAACGAAAGATGACGACTTTAGTACAATATCAATGTGGAGACATGGTTGGGACAAACTAGTGGTCGACAGGGATGGTTTTCACTTTGTTGGATGAAATGTACAGATATTAATGAGGGCTCAAGTGGGGATAGGAAACAACATAACAAGGACGATAACAATTATGTGTGGGCGAACAGGTAGTAGAGGTTTGGGATGGATAAAATAAGTGGTTATCAACAATGATAGGGACACATCAAACTGAAAAACATGTAGAATGGGTGCAACACAGGTTGAGAAGATTGATAACTCGAATACCATTGTAGAGGAGAACTCCAATAAGTAAATTTTGTGTAATTATGATACCACGATGTACCTAAACAAGCATTGAATGGTCACGAGGGTTTGATTGGTCATGCATTTTGACCTTTCATTTAAATGATTAATTTTTATTAAGTTTAATTAACTAATTAATCAATTAATTATTTTTTTTTTTTGAATTATTTATTCATAAAAATGGGGTGGCAAGTGTGGGTAGGTGGTGGCATAGAGGGGCAACAAATATGCAGGTAAGTAGCTAATTCAATTAATCTTGTTTTATGGCATCGCATTGGTTAATACCTTTATGACAACAAATGTCTCTTAGCCAAGGGCTCAAGAAAGTCATCTTTCACTCTCAGATTTGAAACCTTTCTTGCTTGGAGAATTATCAAAATATTTAAGAGTTTAGGACTTATATTTTTCACAGGTTAATTATAAAAATTTAATTAAAATTTTTTAGCTTATTTTCTTTGCAACTTTGTGAATTTTCAGAGGTCACATTTCATGTTCTGAGGGGGGCATAATATTTATTTGAAGGAAAAGACCGAGTATCCTTGGTGGCCATTTTCCATTTTTTTTTAAGTTAATACAAATCATGTATTTCCTTCTCCTCTAAGCATAAGGCAACTTGAATGTATTCATTTTCAGGGCTTAATCAAAGGTCAATTTCTTAGTCATCCTTTCACCTAAGCAACACAAAATTGGGGCCTCAGCTCTAAGATCACATCTTCTCAAAAGAACCGTAGACCTTTGTGGAAGAAAATGTGCCTTGGCCAAGGGCTCAATAAATTTGTCTTTCACTCTCATATCTGAGATATTTCTTGCTTGGAGAATTATCGAAATATTCAAGAGTCTAGGGCATAGAATTTTCCGCACGTTAATAGTCAAAAATTAATTAAAATTTGATATTGTATCTTCTATGCAGGGCCATGAACTTTAAGAAGTTGTATTTCATTTTCTAAGGGGGTCATAAGGTTTATTTGAAAGACAAGACTGAGTCTCCTTCAATGGCCATTTGCAAAAAAAAAAAGTTTAACTAAATCGTGTATTTCCTTCTCCCCTAAGCATAAGGCAACTTGAACGTATTCCTTTGAAGTGTATTTAAAATAAAGAGAGAAGTCATTGAAATCCATTAAACAAAATTTTGAAGAAGAGTCGTCTACATTTCTAAGCTATTTCCCTTTCTTCCACATTCACAAGTGAAATCCCTCCTTTTTTCATGAGCAAAGACCTCCCGTGTAGAGAAAATGTAAAATTTTATGAGGGAGAATTGATCAAGCCTGGTAATTATATTCCTCCTAAAGTCTCCCAGTGTATATATTCCTCCTTCCATTTAGATTATGGACAGTTTAACCTTTTGTGATTTTTGTGTGACAAATTTAATTGTCTTTAGGCCTATGATTATTAGGTTTCAATGTGATTAGCCTATGTATGCAACACTTTAGATTTTATATCTTAGGATAGTTTGCAATAGGTGACAACTAGAGAAGAATCAAGGACACAAGGCCTTGTGGCCCCACTCCAAGGGTTGATATGCCTAATTAAGTGCTCAAATGATAATTTTTTACCTTAAAACAAGAAATGTAACCCCTTCACCAAACAACACTAGCATGGAATCAACCACAACTAGCATATTAACCAAATACAAAGCCTTTCAATGAAGTAACGACAAGTTTCCAAGTTAAAAAAATGATAAATGCTTGCAATAATTTTGATTGGGCCTACAAAAAAAGTGGATTAGGATGAGGATCAAATGCAACAAGTTTGTGAACCCTCCAAGGCATGTGGTTAAGGCTAGAGGCACCCTCCAAGAGATCTAGTCCAAGACCAAAGCAAGGAACCCCTGTGATGATGGATGGAGACTTGCAAAACAATAAAATTAGCTCTTAAATCACCTACAACAATAGAAAAGCCCTCACTGGGTTTGTGGCCAAGGAAAAGAGGCATATTTGTGCTTGCAGATAAGTGAAACAAGGATGTACAAAATCCTTTAAAAACCTATGTCTAGGTTTCCAATGGATTAGACCCTACAAATTGACACAAGGTTTTGAAGAAACAATCTTAAGCTAATGGAAGAGGCTAAGTATTACAGAAAAAAGTGTAGATAAACTCAATAACCAAGATCATAGTAAAAAGGGTCTAAGAACAATCTCTTGGAGTTTGTTAGCTTCACTTGTGAGTAATAAGAGAAACATATGCCTACCCTCAAGGATTTATACACACCGCTTTATCCATGTAATGAATTTGCATCGATTATCTTAGAGGTTAATCAACAGTTAGAATAGAATAGTGGGTAGAATAAATGGAAAATAAGAGGAAAAAATTAGATAAGATCATCAAAGGGAAATAATAGTCCAAAACCCTCCCCAACAATTTTTATTCATTATATTCAAGGAAAAAAAATTGGAATGTAGCAAGTATCTACCACATTAGCGACAATATCAGGGGCACTCATAGAAGACATCAATTCCTTGCAATATGACATTGATGGATATTTATTTTTATTTTTTAAGAGGGACTGGTATGATTAGAATTATAAATATCTAGTTTGACGGCCATAACCTTTTACATCTTGTGCCAAAAAATCTCCATTTGTCCAAAATCCCCACCCCTCTACATAATATATTTCTAATTTACTAGTTACTATTATTCTGAAAACACTTCTCCCATATACCCTCTAAAAACCACCATTATAAGCTATGTATCAACAATACATATGTCCATACTAAAATTAGAGATTAACATTATGGCTCCTCCCTGGCTGGAGCTACATGATCTTCCTCGAAGCCCACTATAGGATGCTCTTCACTCTCTTCAATGTTTTTCACGTTGTCATCATCATTCTCCATGAGCTCCCATTCACCATGTCCTTCATATCATCAATGAAAGCTTTATTGTGCATTTGTCTACCTTAATCCTCTATTTTCCCAATATTATCAACTCTAAACTCAAGAATATCGAAGTTTAACTATAGACACTCCATTTTAAGCTCCAACGGCTCCAACCTTCATGATAATAGTTCCTTACATATGCATGCCTCCACCAACTACATCTCAGTAGTACTATATATCAAGGTGATCACGAATTCCCCCATTCCTGCAAGCCTATCCATAGTGGCGACAAGCTCCTCTCTGACTTCCCCCTCATTCCACTCCATTTCCACCTAAATTCTCTAAATTTGCTAGCACAACGCACCTAAAATTTGAATTTCCTTAATAATGTAGTATTTCAATGCCCTGTGATCTATATATAATGACAACATTCCCTTCCTTCCCAAATTCCATAGTCCTGTTGCATTGAAAGCTAATGCTTTAGCCAAAACCACTTGTGTTAGATACATTAAATTTTTGGCCCTAAACCTTTTGTTTTCCAAACACTGCCTACCACCAAATTAATACTTTGGATCAAAGGATATGGGTTTGCACATTTGATATACCATGTTATTCAATTCACAGCTTGTCCATCTATCCTTTGCAAAATTCATACTTGTGTCACTGCTCCAAGTGGGCGAGAAGGCCCAGTTCTCTACAATAATGGAACGCCTCTCATGTACTACCTTATTCAATAAGATTCTTAACTCAAAGGTGTTCTACATGATTATTATAATCAAATGTCTATTCTCAATTTTAATAATCTTCGAGGCTCGAGAAATTCCCATCTGACCATTGTACATTATGGTGGAGGTTTGATGATTATATCCTCACTGTTTATCTTTAATTCTCCACACTTTAATAGTACACCCCAATTTTCTAAAAATCAGCTTCAACATTTAGATTTCATTTGATATGGTGAAAATCTATATTAAAAAAATGCTTAATTAAAAAATTAATTCGATGCAGGATGGGAGGAATCCAAGGATCATCATTCTAAATATTTTTTAACACTTATTGAATGACAATCCTAGAGTGTCCAAAGACCTTTAAGGATCGGAAAGTATTGACGAGAGCCAATTCCAAACCTTTCCAAAGCACATGGCACTCTACCTGGTTATTGATCGACAACCTTAAGCCCCAAGAAAATTTTATCTCTCTTTCTTCATTGTGGTGAGAAAGAACCCATCTTGCCCGAATCTCCCCGGACTTTGATGGATATTTTAATGAGACTGTGGAGTTGACTAAAATTGTTTGAGCATCTTATATTTTGGATTTGGGTCCAATTATCTTTCAAAATATATAATTTTTATTTATGGAAAATGTGCATTGCTCTGAAATAAATCTAAAAAAGTCATGTTGCTTTTCCTCTACATTATATCTCTTATATTTGCATTAAGATGTTAGTTTAGTACCTAATTGTAAAAAATTATTTTAACAATTTACTTAGTTGTGATAAGAATAATTTCCTATGCACCAACACATTTTGGATTCTTTTAAAACTAATTTTATATTTTAAAAAGCAATAATAAAATTATTGAAGCTTTTAGATTGTGATGTCAAGCATTAAGATTAGCTTTGAATGTCCTAGCATAATCAATTGTTTTCTCTTACTATGTAGGTCATAGTCATCTCTTGTGCATGAATTCCAAATATAGAGCTTTATAAGTGTGTATTTGCATTAATCATGAATATGTGGATCATATTAGGAATCTTGTAAAAAAAAAATATAATATTAGGTGGCTAGAAAAATTAACGTGTTTTTGTTTATGTAGCCAACTCAACCATCAGGTTAAGGAAAAGAGACAATCCCACTTTTGGTTTGAATTCATAGAAATGCACACACATTAATAACATGTATGCATTATTGTTACATAAAATAAAATAAAAGCATTTTAAACTCCCTCCCCTTGACATTTTTCAAAAAGAAATATTTAGCACTAAAACCTTCTTCTAGGGGAAAATGACCTATTTTCCTCTCCAAAACATAGTCAAGGCCCCTCTACCCATCCTTTTTGTGCAAAACCACCAAATTACACTTGGAATATCACTTGGAGGTGAAACACCCCACATAGAGGAGATGATGTGACATTGTTGTGGGCCTTATTCATAGCGCTTAAGGCTTAGAAGATTAATTTTATTCCATATGACCCTTTTTTTTCTTTTCAACCATGATCTAAGCCTCAAAACCCATTATTATTTCCTAAAACCAATAAATGGTGGCAATATTTCATTTAGAGGCCAAGCATACCATATAAAGGTCCTATGTGGTGTTTTAATGCATCTTTCAAAATTCTTTAACTAAGAAGTTTTATTAAATTCCCAAGGTCTTTGTTAGCCTTAATCATTATTAAGACCACAATGCCCATTAGTGTTATCGATAATGTCATAATGTCCCCTAGTAAACAACTCATAATTGAAATTTACCAAAGGGAGGGAATGTTTTGTTGATTGGATGTGTTTTTAATGGTGATTGAACCTAAGAAGCACCATTTAGGGCATAATTCCCTTAGTGTCCTCGCCTAAACTTGGTTAGACTTTGAGGCCCATTCTTCGTTAAAAATTGTCTTGGTCATGGCCCCCATAGCGCTATTGAAGGTGATCGATAACCAACAAAGCTTTAGCTATCTTCTTCGTCGCTATTTTTAGGGCTTATCCATTTTTCATTGGGCTCTTCTACTCTCTGTAGGCCTTTGCATGGGTTCCAACAAGCAATAGTAATGATTCTCCACCTCTCCTCCTTGGCCATAAAAGAATCAAACCCTTAGGTGACAGATCGAAACACAAAATGATGATGATTGTTATGCTACCTAATGCATTCAACATGCTCAACTTAACTTAGTTCTTCATTGTTCCTTGTTACTTGACCAATTAAAATCATCAAAACACGTGGCTTTTATTTTGGTAGCACCACATATTGAAATGATATGTATCATTAGGTGCCTGTTGATTTGGAATCACTTATGTTTTCATCAAGGGTACCATTCGCTTCCTTTTGATTTGGCAGTGCCTTATTCTTATATCATTAAAATGAATGTTGTCAAATTAAAAGGCAGCACCAACTTCTTATATCATTAAAACGAGTGCTGCCAAATTAAAAGGCAGCACCAACTTAAACTAGCAGAATGATGTTATTTTTGGAACCCAATCTTACTATCAACATGGAAAGGGATAATTAGAAAGAGTATTTGTATATTATAACACCTTTGTTACTTAAATAATAAATCCAGCTACTCGTAATGGGCCATCTCATGTCCCATGTAAGTAAAACCTAAAAATGAGTAAAAAAATAATGATTTTCATCAATGATTTACCCTACTATCTTGTGCTTTGTTGATGATATCTTCACATATTAGCTTGGTGTTAGAGCCAATATTCAAGTTTTTATTCTTTTGCTGATGATTTCCTCACATATTAGCTTGGTATTAGAGCTAAGAATCAAATCTCCATTTGGGACCTTAACAACCAAAAACAATATCTTTTTTAGACACCCTTACTACTTGAGAAAATTGAGGGGTGCAAGTATGTCTCTCAAAGATATTTTTTCAAGTTTCAAATCCCCCATTTGCAAATATTTGTGGGTTTTTAGAAGTGTTTTTTTTTACAGATAACCATTGTCAATTCATGGATTTCGTGGCAAACATTTCTAGCAAATATTTCATACAATTTGTGGATTGATTGAGACATATTTTGCAACATTTTCTACCATAATATTTGCACTCATTGTAGGCATTTCCTTGTAACTCCCTTGTAACTCACTTGGAACTTCCTTGTAACTCACTTATAACTCATTGGAACTTCCTTGTAACTCACTTGTACTATTATAATGTTCTTTTGGTTTCATCAAGACATTTCTCAACATCCCTTATGACACTCACTAACAATTTCTGTCATTTTATGGAGTGTTATAGGACTTTCAACCAAATAGGTATTTGTCAAATCTATCTTCATCGAGTGATAGAAGTTTAGGTAGGATAGAAGAAATTGGCCAAACATTTGTTACGTCATCTAATAGGCGGAGATCAACTAGAGGTGAAAAGATTAGAAGAAAATTCCATAGACGCATGGAATTTTTTCTCGCTAAAGGGGGGTCATGTTCTTATGATAATGAGAGAATAGATGACATGGAGGTGCCCTTGAGGTACAAACATCTAGTGAAATAATCGGCACCCAAGGATCTTCCTAAAATAAACACTGTTTTTTTTTGTCAATGAAAGGATATATCGCATTGCTCCATCATCATTACATGGTTTGGGGCTATTTTCCATGGATGGCATAAAGGTACATTACAAAAAATTAACTGAATTGATGGAGTATTTTAGACCTTGTTACATATACAATGATTGGGTACGGCTACTCCAATATACCAAAAATATGCAAAGATATGGCACGGCCACAAATTATATACAACTAAAAGACAATGATCAAAATAAAGGCGCAACTACGTATATTGAAGGAAGTGTAGAATTCTTGAATAATATAACACTTATTCACAGAGATTATCCTGATTATACACTATTTGCGGAATGCATGCATAATACATAACCTCCTCTACCATTGATCATCAATTTACGGAATTAAAAAAACAATCGCATGCACACATTGAAACATCAATCACACATATCAACACAGTATGTAATGGGGAAAGCATACAGCTGAAAACGCCCACTATCTGTATATTATAATGATAGAGAAAATGTAACAATACATAGTACAATACTCCTCACAAGTACTCAGTACTATCTCCACATGCTACACACAAACTAGCTCAGATCTGAACAAGTCACAGGTTCAAATCTCCTCCACTATTTGCCTGCCTCTACTGCGCAATCCAAGTTGAGAATAGATCAGATCTGAGTTCGAATCCCCTTGTCTTGTACTACGCAATCCAAGTTGAGAATATATCAGATCCAAGTTCAAATCCCCTTGGCTTGTACTGCGCAATCCTCATTGGCAATCTCAATCAATGATTGTGCAAATCTCATTCACAGCTATAGTCACAACTGATAGTAGTCTCACCCTTTCACCCACCTCTAACACTTGTCTCCACTGAACTGTCCATGCATTGAGTTAACTGATGTATTCTTTAGTTGATTTATGAGTTAATAATTAGTGAATTAATTAATAATTAATTCACACCACTCATCACTAGTGTATTTGTCAGTTAGACTAAATACAACTAGTTCAACTAAGTCAAACTGAACACAACTCCATCAACTCCTCCATCAACTCCACCAAACTCAATCATTCTAACTAAAGTCCATCATGCAATAGCTCAACTAACCCATAGGAAAAATGTATTTCCTTCTGGCAGTTGCATGTGCCACATCCGTAGCTCGAACTGAAGTGCTGCAAGAGGATAAGATAATGTTTATAGTCCAAATATTATTAAGACTAATAATATTCCACTGTTCTATTTTTTGACTGGCAGTCTAAAAATAGACTTCGCCCATATGTCTGAAAACAGATGTCCATCTATTTTTACCAGCATGACCAATCATCCATAAATAGCATCCTGCAACTCATAGACCATGATCCATATGTCTAAAAATAGACTTTGCGCCAAAAATAGCATGCGGGCCCACTTAGTGAAGGCAACTTCTTTTCATTAAGCTCTATCATCTTGTTGCATTTTCAACACATTCTGGAAAGGGGTCTTCACTCTTTGATCTTCATTTGCATCTTTGCTCCTTTACATAATCTGCAGTTGTTCATTTTCTCTTCTATATGGATTCGGATTTCTAGGAGCAAAAGTATTAGGAATTCTTCCTTTCACAGGGTGCTGCTTCACCTTTAATTTGGAGATTTTAGAGGCTAGTGACTCTATCATCTTGATCATCTTATCTATCTTGGGGTCTGAGGATGAATAAGATTCAACCCTCTATCTCCTTCTGTCAACATGTCCCTTGAGTTTCTCTACAGCTATGATGTTGGATTCTACCTCCAAGGCTGCATCCTGCATTTCAGCCAGAGAAGCACATCTTCTTTCTCTCAATAGTAGGCAGAAGTCAGAATCAAAGGCATTGGCATAGGTGAGCTTAGCAGAGGTGGGAGTAGGTTTCACTTCAGCTGGTCTCTTTCTGTACATGTGGTTGAACCTTTTATTGAAATCAGACAATGACTCCCCATTTTCCTTTTTTAGGTTGCCAAACTTAGTATGATAATAGAGCAGATCTTTCTTATCCCCCCAATGCTTTAGGAAAACATCATCTAAGGCCTCAATGTCTATTATATAATTAGAGGTCAATTCTCTGAACCATTTCCTAGCCTCTCCATCTAGGCTTTGGACGAATATTCTCATCCATACATCATCTTCACTAATATCTAGATTATCAACATAGCTATAGAATGACTCAAGATGTTCTTCTGGTGTAACTCCTTCTGTCCCAGTGAACTTAGGCATGTACTTCTGATATTCTCCTATAGGCATGGCATTCAAAGGAGTAGGCAATACCAAGGGCCCATACCTAGCAGCCATGATTCTTTCCATTTTGGTGGGTGCTTGTGGGCATGCCATGGTTGTGGTAGATGAAAGAGTGTTGGAAGTATGAAAGGTAGGGAGTTGAGAAATGACTGACAGGGTTAAAGGAATATGATGGAATAGAGGGGAGCTTTCCTTTGGGTTGAAATCCAAAAGAGGACCTACATAATAAGGAGCTTTATGAATCTCTGAAAATTTTTCTTCACTAATAGTGCTAGAGGCTATATTCTCAACATGTATATGTTCTGTTACAAGCCTTTCTTGCAGAGATGCATAAGATTGTTTAGGTTTACCTAATCCTGATACTCCCTTTTCTGATGTCTTTCTTTCTGTTATCACCCAGGTTGTTCCCTTTGACTCCCAAGGGAATACGGCCGGGGTAACCACTAACCAATCTTTGGATTACAGCTTCTAGCCCAACTGTAATCAAAGAGGGCTCTCTCTTTAAGGTTTGTCTCTGTTTTGTGGAGATTTTAGGCTAGTTATGAAGTGAGGATTTTGGTTTAGGTTTGGTTGGAAGGATGCTTTTTTGTACTTAAAGTGGAGATCTGCAGATAATGTTAGTCCATTGGGCAATGGAGTCTGTGGCTACTGGTCTCTTGAAATCTTGAGTTGAGCAGTTGGAGTTACAGGGCCATTTAAATACTTTATGAAACAAACTTGAAATTATGATGGTGGAATGTGAACAACCAGTGGAAAGCAATTAAGAATTTTCCACTAAGCTGAGGTTTGGGAAAGAGATATATTCCTCAGGAGCAAACTCGAATTCCTGAAACAATAATCACTGTGAAAGATATAACATGAAAGGGTAGCAGATTAAGAATTACACCTTTACTTCTATAACTAAAGAAAAACACTTAAAATAGCTTAGATTGAGTTCAGGGTAATCTGTGATTAAGTCCTAGAACTATTCTTTTTCCTGGCCATTCACTGTAAAGAACAGAAGCATGAAAGAGATATGAAAAGATGATAAAACATGTAACAAAGAGTTGTAAGGAAAACTTATTGTGCCATGAAATACACAGGAATCCTGTAACATTCAGCTAAACACCACAATGCATCAAACAACACAGAGCTTTAGAAATTCCACCACCTTTGTATTACTTCTCTGAGAATTTACAGTCAAGGAACTCTATCAAAGATATCAATTACATCCAACATCCAACCCCTGCTATCTAATGCGAGGTGGAATATATAGAAGTGTTTCATACAAAATATCTCAGGCATTGAGTCATCTGAGAAATAAAATATCTTAATTAACTCGTACAGAAATAGTAGATAAGAAGTTATTACAGCCTTTAATACAACATAAATGCTCTTTACTCCTGTCAGAGGATTTTGACCTTTGGAGCTCAGTGAGTCGGTTGAACGCTTTGTTATAACTGCTGAATGACGTGTCTGTGCAGCTCTGTCCTCCTGTAGCTTTTCGGCCCTGTCACCTGTGACTGCCAGTGCTGTTGTGGTGGCCGAATGGTTTTGCTGAGTTGGCTCAGCCTCTCTCTGCATACATGCTGATATATCCATATTTTCCTGTGCATGACCATTTATATATTTCAAAAGGAAAAACATAATTACCGACTTTGGTTTAGCAGTAGTTGTATCAAATTGTTCCAGACTTCCTGTGTGGGCAGTTGATGCCTCAAAATTGACTCTATG
>APFE030443911.1:0-12823 GCA_000404065.3 Pinus taeda | reverse complement strand
CTTTATTTTTCTTCTTTCCCTTCTTCTTTCCACCATTTTTTGATTTGACCGTAGATGTCTCTATGGCGTGAATATCGACGGAAAGTTCAGGAGAAGACTCACCTGTCGGGGAATCAGGTAGGGTGATTATGGGAGAAGAATTCTTTGAAGATTTATTCTTACCTTTGGTGTTCACCGTACCGATCATACCATCAGCGGCATGAGATCCCGAAGGTGGAGCAGCAATTTGATTTGAACCTCGAAGATCTGGGATCTTCTCGTGTAAAGTACCCGACTGAGTATAAACCAAGTCAAGATATTGCGCTTGAGCAATTACTTGCTCCTCAGTAACTACACCAGCCTTAGCAACATCTTCAGTAATCTTCGGTAGCAATGATTTAACAAACCATTCAGCTAAGATTTGGTCCGGGATAAAAACCTTCACTAACCTTCGTCGACGTCTCCACTCATGAATATGATCGGAAATATAGGTGGACGTCGATTATTTTAGTGAAGTTAGTAACTCCGTGCCGTTATCATATCTGACCGGCAACTGAAAATGAGTTAAGAAAGATGTGGCTAACTGGCTAAAGTTGTAAAAAGAGGCCCGTGGTAACTCAATGTACCACTTGGCCATGAGACCAATGAGTGTATGCTGGAAAAGACGTAAGCGGATAGAATCATCCGAGATAGAATTTAATGCACACCAGAGGTGGTAAGTCATCACGTGATTTGATGGGTCCTCTCCAGACTTACCTTCGAACTTGGGTATGTCACCGGGCAACTTATTTGGCATTGACGGCCAATATGGATGATAACTTATTGGATCATTTGTTAGATGCGTCAAGTCTGGTAAATCCAAAGTTGCGATAAAAGGAAAATGCCGATTAGGATCTCTAAAACTTGGGGTCACTAAACCAGCCCCAGGAGGAGGATATCCAGGATAACTTGGAACGGGGATCGCATTAGGGATATTGTATCCTCCTAGAAAACCAGGATTAACCAGACCGTACTGGGGTTGTTGAGGTTGTTGATAAGTGTACCCAGGATACGGTTGATGCTGGTAAGTTGGTTGTTGAGAAGCAGGACCATATTGAGGTTGGTACTGTCCCTGGTATGGAGGTTGGATAAATTGAGGTTGAGAGGTAACAACCGTACTTCCAACAGGCATCTGGACCGAAATCTGGACCGTAGGTCCAGACTAAGGCACAGAGGTCTGAGGAACAGAGACAGGGACAGTAGAAACCAGAACTACTGATACTCCAGAAGAAGTTGGGGTGGATGAAGAAGATGTTGTAGTAGCTACAGCAGACGTTCGAGGCGGAGTACTAGGAGTACTAGGCCCAGTCTGAGAGACTACAGAAGATGCAGAAGACGAAGCCGTAGACTGGACGGGTTGCTGAGTTATTTTCAAACATTTCCTTAAGAAGATTTTCTTCTGGAGGAGAATCTTCTTCAAGCTCACGGAATGAAATAGATTTTCTAAATGAATCCATTATTCAGAATAAAATAGATCTGAGTACCAACCTTTTGTACCAGACGTTACTGGCTCTGATACCAATTTTCAGCAGGGGCTCCTGTCACGAACTTGCTCTTTCTCTGTGTCTCTCAGTATTTCTCTGATAACCAACTCCTGGTGAACCAGTGCTGAACCTACTAAGATCTTTCACGTTCTAGCGACCTTCACAACGGCATCCGCGCCTTAAACGGTCTTGACGTCCCTTTGATCTTTTGGCGAACTTGCTGCGAACTTCGGACGAAAGCACAGAGAATACTTCTACCACAGTGGACTCATAAATTTGCACAATGGTACTCAATGACAAAATAGCATACTCATCTTATTTCAGAATGGAGAAAATTCTTACAGAATGCTCACAGAGCTTTTACAAAGATTGATTCTCTACAGAAACAGACTAATCCTGCTTTTACCGGACTTTTCACAGCTTAATCATAAGCAAGTTACTACCGGATGCTTCTGGCAAGATATAGGCTCTGTCTTTGAATTAGATTTAACACCCAAAACTTGACTCTTCTAATGGTTCGGCCACTTTAGGTTCTTACCAGTGCCGAGCACACTGATACGCAGGCTTCTCGAACCGACTAAGGACTTTGAGTGATTACTCGTGTTGCAAGAAGATCGGACTGAATGTCCGCAGATGCAGAGCAGGAGAACACTCGACTCTAACACACACACACACAAGACTCTCTAAAATCCGATGCCCAACAAATGATCCTTACCCTCCTTATATAGCATAAGAAGGGGGGGACAAACATTACTGTTGGTTGGACTGAAAAGACTTCAGGAATCATTGCTTTTTCAGTCTTTATCAAAGCGACGTCCGCACAAATATTCGGACCATACCGAATAATTGCTTTCGGGTAACGCATGTGATATAGTCTGTAAAGTAGATTCTTGTACTTAAAGTAAGACAGACTTATGACTATTTACACAGTGGATACTTTTTGAAAGAAAAGCCCACGAGAAAAGACTTAGAGGAGAATATTTACACTGTGGAGGCTTTTGAACAGTAAAGCCCACGGGAACACTGATCACAATTAAGCCCTTGTGATTGGTACATATTCAGAATACAGTCAGGCCAGGGAATCTATCCCTTTTGTACAGTAGATCATCACATGCCTTAGTATATATCCTTCAAACTATCATAGGTTTTCCCAATATGACTTGGTGCTGAACTTTAGTTAAGTGATACCACTCTAAGTGATCTATCATATATTCTTGGAGAGAATAATTTATCATGTGAAAAGGGTCCCATTCCTTGACTGTCATTTCCCTAATTGTGCTATAGATGCGATTAAAGCAATCCCCAATGTTGTAATCAAAGCATTTTTGACAGTGCCTTCTTTGATATCCTTCATGATATATTGGATCCATGGCTGTTTTGTTGACTCCGTAGTCTGTCCACCAATTCTGAAACCATTCACATTGTAGATTATTCTGGGAAGCTGCCATTGTGCTGAATTTCAGTTTTGTGTAATGGGTGTCTGTTTTGTCATCAACATTCATGAAATCCCACCATAATTTTTTGTAATATGAAAAATCATAGACCGTGTCAGGGAATATTACTTTGGGGTCATTTCTGGGCCATCTTGCACATGGTCGGACTTGAGGATGATTAATCCATAGGTCCCTGGTACGGTAGATACAATAATAAGATTCATAGATTCTTATGTTGCTATCTCCATGGTGTCTAATCCGCCCAATGTCATGAAAATTTGATTCTAAGGATTCTCTTGCAGTTCTGGCATCTGCTTTTGCTTTGGTATACATCATATCATGAATCCATTTTCTACCTTTTGGGTATACTTTTCTTTCAGGCACATAGTGTTGCAGATCAGTATGAGGCTGTAAGTTAGCATCAAGGACTTTTGTATTCCGTAGCTGCCATGTCGGTCTCCAGTTGTTTCTGTATGTGTCCCAATCTTGATTATCTGGAATAGTCCTCAAAACTTCACATTTCTGATTTTGATCCCACTCATTAACAATCATCATGACTTGTGCAACACTTTTTTCAAGATATTCTCTACTGAGAAAATCGGGGGGACAATTTTCTTCGCCTTTGATTTTTGGAAAAGATTAAAACATCATCAATATATACAAGTAACCAGTCAAAATATGGCTTGAAAATATCATCCATGACCTTCTGAAATTTTGAAGGAGCATTTTTTAGGCCAAAGGGCATGACATTCCATTCGTAATGCCCTGCAGGGATACTAAAAGCAGTTTTGAATTTATCTTCTTCATCAACAACAACCTGCCAAAAACCTGCCTTTAAATCAAATTTTGAAAATATTTTTGCTCCTGCAATTCTTCTGATTAGATCTCCTTTATGAGGGATAGGATAAGTATCATCATCCAAGACTAAATTTAGAGGCTTGTAATTTATCACAAGTCTGGGGATACCTCTAATTTGTTCGGCCCTCTTATTTACATAAAATCCATAACAGTTCCAGGGGCTAGTAGATTTTCTGATCAATCCTCTGTTGAGCAACTGTTGTATTTCTTGCTGGCATAATTCTCTGTATTCTTGGCTCATGGGAATCGCTCTGCTTTTACAGGGCTTTCCTTTGTATCCTTCTTTATAGGGTAATTTAATAGTATGTTGCTTCCTGTGCCAGAAAGCATTTGGCTCTTCTGAACAACATTTTTCTGCCAATTTTTCTTTCAACTCTAGAATCCTCCTTTTGACCTGTGGTAGTTTCAGCTGTTCTTCAACTCACAACTTGCCTTTTAGATCTTTGAGATCTAATAGCAAGGATTCTACTTTATCCAATTTCTACATGGCTTGTACCATTGTAGAGACTCTTGGAGTTGAAACATAAGGGAGCTCAATCCTTTTTCTTGTACCTTTAGATGTGGGTACAGAAATGAAATAACCAGCTCTACTCCCTTTTAATCTTGCTGAACCATGAGGTTCTACTGCAGCTAAAAAGACATTTCCTAATATACAATCGACAGGAATACCTGCTATGGCAAACTTCATATATACACAATGAGTATCAAAACATAATGAAGCCCTAGGAATTTCATACTTAAGCTTCTTGTTTCCTAGGCCTACAACTTCTCTTTCTGCAGAGACCCAATATTTTGCTGGAATATTTCTGATATTGAGAATATTAATGTCTGCGCCAGAATCCAACAATGCAGTCATGAAAAATACTTGACCTTGGATACAAATTTTTACCTTAACATGGTGTTGTTGGTATGTGATGGTAAAAAGTCTCATATCCTGAAAGCCAAAATGCGGGTCTGATCTTCCTTCTGCAATTTCAATTTCTCTGTTATGTGCTTCTGTATTCCAGGATTCTTCTTCTTGAATCTCCTTTCCTTTCTTTATTTCTGTAATCTATGCTTTGATGGCGAAGATCTCTGTTTTAAGCTGGTGAATTTCACCACTTACTTCTCCCAAAGTCAGGGATCTTATTTTCCCTGGTTTCTGGTGATGCATTTGGAAAGATTTGGTGTTTCTTTCATATGATGCATCAATAAACAAAGGTTTCTTACCTGATTCCTTTGAAGCTTTTGATTTAAGCTGATCTGTGAATGCTTCTATCAGGCGGTCCTTCATAGCTCCTTCCTCCATTGTCCTGATATGAGCTAAAATTTTCATTTCCGCTTCTTCTTCAGGAGATGCCATTAGGACTTTTTCTTTGGGAGCCTTTGGTCTTTCTTCTTCTTCACTGGAGCTGTACAAAACTTCAGAATCATCTTCACAAAATATATGGCATGCACATTCATCTGAATTAGAACAAGAACATTCTGAAGATTCAGAATCAGTATATTGTCCTATGTTAACTTGAAATTCTTCTTCTGTACTACTAAAAGAATCAAGAGATGAATCTTCTAGTTGATGCTGCTGAGCTGAGATATGAAGATTTGGGCATTTTTCTGTAACATGATTCTTTGATTTACATCTTAAACAGAAGAATGGACTTGAATGTTCTTTTTTGACCTGTTTGTCTCTTTGAGCATAAACAGCTGTCTTTTTCCCTTTGTTGAGTTTTGATTCTTCTCCTTGGGGGCATCTTGAGGCTGTATGCCCTGTCTGACCACACAACCAGCAAGTGAGTTTGTTCCACTTTTCTTTCTTGGATGTGTGCACATGGATATCAGAAGGATTGTAATAATGAGTTTTGGGGATGTACCTATAATAGCCCTTTCTCTTATGGCTTTTATCCTTTGTGGGATACTTTCTTTTGTTTCTTGGATAATCCCTTTTATTTTTTAGAAAGTCTCCTTGAATTCTGTTTTGGCCCTTTTCTTGGACTTTCTTCTTTTGACCAATGGGTCATCTATTGTTAGTCCATACTTGCTGCAGATGGACTTTCTATCTGGTAACCTGGACAATTTTTCTAATGACTTATTTACCTTTGAGCCGGTACAAAGACTGACAAGTGTCTTTGTAATAAGGGAATAAATTTCTCCCCATGTGTAAGACTCAAAAGGTAATTGGAAAATGTCTTGCATTCTGATATAATCAACAAACCTAGAAGGTAGAGCAGCAAGATATACCTGCTTCCAGAGCAGATTTTTAGAATCCTTTACCTCATAGATCCGCTGCATCCAATCTCTGTGAAAATCATCATACTGGGACATCTTGTGACATTTGAGGTTCATCAAAATGACCTCATGCTTATTGGCAATTTCTGTTTCACAACCACACCAATGCTCTAGAATCATAGATGTTAGGGCACCAATCATATTATTTATTACTGTGCCATCTGGGTTATGAATGAAATCTCCCTTTTCATCTTTAAGCACTTCTGCTTCCATTTTTTCAACCAGTTTAGGAGAGGATTCAGTTTCCCACCATCTAAGAAGAGTGCCTGTAAAACATTGGATGATAGTTCTGCAAGCTTCTACCTCTGTTTTTCCCTTGAGACACATGAGTTTGTATTCAATATACATCATATCAATCATTTGGCGGATTTGGCCAATGCTCATGTTATCTATATTCCATTCTCTGTGGGAATCAGGGAAGAAAGTATGTGCTTCGGGCATTTTTCCCTTTCCTTCAATGTCAGGAGCAGAATACTTAGAAAATCTATGCTCAAGAGGCTCATAGATTGGAAGGATTTGTGTTTCTGCTTCTGGTTCTCTAAATAAAGAGGCAATAGTTATTTGTTCATATTCTTCGTCTTTTGAAGAGGTTTCTTTGGGGAATAATAGAGGGAATTTCTCTACCATCTTTGAAGAATGTTCAATCTTTATATTTCTCTTTATCAGGAAAGAGTTTGGAACTGGCTTTTCAACTTTTGTAACCTGCATCATTTCAAATTTCTCATTTAAGCCAGTAAGGAGTGCCTTAGTTGTATCAATATGCCCAACTAAGTTTTCTCCTATTTCTTCAATTTTATTTAATGACTCTCTAGTGTAAGAATGAGTCATGCTGGAATCAAAATATATACTATTCAAACAAGAATTTGTACTATTAAATGAAGATTGTACAACATCTACTTGTTTCTTTACTTCTTCTGCTTTTGCCATATTCATCTCTAGGCCTTTTAATACAGTATTCGTCCAATTTAACTGTTCACTGGCCTTTTGGATCCTACCATCAATCCCTAAGGCATTATCATCTTTTTGGACTAAAGGAATGGCTTTGGCTGCATTTGACTTTTCTCCTAAGATTATTCCCTTATATGGGGGAAAAGTAGTAGGAGTTTCAACTGTAGACCCATCAATTGCAGTCCATCCATGCTTATCAGGAATACTGCTAGAAGAAGTACCAGTTAAGACATTTATGGGAGCAATTTTTTCTTTCCATGAGTAGAAGGATATCCACTCATTATTGTTTTCCATGTAATTTTTCCAATCTTTGGCCAATTTTCTCTTTTGATCTGGAGTGTACCCTAGATCAAATTCATCTGCTTGGGGATTTGTATACAAATCCCAATTCAGCATTTGTTTCATCCATTTTTCACTGATTTGTGACTTTGGAGTTCCATCCATTAGTGCAAAAAACTTATGCATCTCCATGACTGCAGGTTTCTTACAATCAGAAGGGATCTGTTTAAATCTGCACTCTGGAATCAGTTCTGACTGTTCAAGTTTTCCCAATCCATACCTAGGCTTTGCTGGCCTCATTAGACAAATCATTTGAGTAAGCCTGGGATCTTCTTCTTCTATAGAATGCATCATCAGAACATGATCAGTATCAGGCTCAGGCTCATGTGGAAAAGGTATATCAGAACATTTGGGATTTGGGCATGAATTGATAGAAGTGGACGGAGGAGCAATGCAAGTGCGAGGATTATGATGTAGATGAACATCTTGTTCGGCTAAACTGAGAAGGTTTATGACATTTGTACAATCAGGACATTTTACTTCTAAAGAAGAAAAATTAACAAGCTGAGCTAATTCAAAAAGATGCGGGTGATGGCAAGAAGAAAATGATGATGATGATGATGAACAGGCGGTATCAACAGTGGAAGGATCTCTGTTGTATTTGGATATTTTACAAGCAACATCTATTCCTTTTCGATCAATGGTTGATCTACGAGGAAAGGATATGATAGCATTAGAAGCATTTTTAGTGATGTTGGCAGATGTGATATTTCTGGGGATTTGTGGCCTGGAATGATTTACAACCCAATGTGCAGGGAACTCCAGATTTTCCCATTTTATCAATTGTTGTTCAACCTTTTGATTCTTTGGGTCGGTTTTGACCACCACACTTGACTTGGAATCTCTACTGGGAGTATGACGGATTGTTGGCCATAGTGTGTTGGTATGTCTAAGACAGGCTTTGGTTTGGATGGCTATATTGTTCCTTTTCTTTTTCATGCCAAATCCAGTAGTATGGATTTGCAACTGTAAGATATCTTTGATGGTCTCATCAAATGTATAAACAGAAAAGTTGGGATAACAATCGAAATATACAGGGCCATCAGACAAAGGAGCTACTATCCCACCAATAATAGAATCTATGTATCTATTATGCGTTAGATCTCTAACAGTAGCAAGCACAAATGTTTTTAATCCTTTGTGGACTAAAGGATTAATGCCAACTCGTATGCAACCAAGATGTATATAATTGGTTTTTAACCTTTTTGCTTCTGCCTGTAAAGCTTGAGGATTTAGCAGAGGAATTGTCTGGATACTATCAGAGTTTTCCTGAACTTGGCTAGTAGACTCTTTAATAGTGATCCTAGTGGCAGCAATTAAATGAAAAGGGGCTAAGTCACTATAGACTTCAGAGGGTGAAATATCTGGTAGAGCCCATCTCGCAGAAGGCTGAGATTCTTGGTAATTAACTTCAGCATAATTTAAAGTTTTGCTTGAGTTATTTTCAAACATTTCCTTAAGAAGATTTTCTTCTGGAGGAGAATCTTCTTCAAGCTCACGGAATGAAATAGATTTTCTAAATGACTCCATTCTTCAGAATAAAATAGATCTGAGTACCAACCTTTTGTACCAGACGTTACTGGCTCTGATACCAATTTTCAGCAGGGGCTCCTGTCACGAGCTTTCTCTTTCTCTGTGTCTCTCAGTATTTCTCTGATAACCAACTCCTGGTGAACCAGTGCTGAACCTACTAAGATCTTTCACATTCTAGCGACCTTCACAACGGCATCCGCGCCTTAAACGGTCTTAACGTCCCTTCGATCTTTTGGCGAACTTCCTGCGAACTTCGGACGAAAGCACAGAGAATACTTCTACCACAGCGGACTCATAAATTTGCACAATGGTACTCAATGACAAAATAGCATACTCATCTTATTTCAGAATGGAGAAAATTCTTACAGAATGCTCACAGAGCTTTTACAAAGATTGATTCTCTACAGAAACAGACTAATCCTGCTTTTACCGGACTTTTCACAGCTTAATCATAAGCAAGTTACTACCAGATGCTTCTGGCAAGATATAGGCTCTGTCTTTGAATCAGATTTAAGACCCAAAACTTGACTCTTCTAATGGTTCGGCCACTTTAGGTTCTTACCAGTGCCGAGCACACTGATACGCAGGCTTCTCGAACCGACTAGGGACTTTGAGTGATTACTCGTGTTGCAAGCAGATCGGACTGAATGTCCGCAGATGCAGAGCAGGAGAACACTCGACTCTAACACACACACACACAAGACTCTCTAAAATTCGATGCCCAACAAATGAGCCTTACCCTCCTTATATAGCATAAGAAGGGGGGGACAAACATTACTGTTGGTTGGACTGAAAAGACTTCAGGAATCATTTCTTTTTCAGTCTTTATCAAAGCGACGTCCGCACAAATATTCGGACCAGACCGAATAATTGCTTTCGGGTAACGCATGTGATATAGTCTGTAAAGTAGATTCTTGTACTTAAAGTAAGACAGACTTATGACTATTTACACAGTGGATACTTTTTGAAAGAAAAGCCCACGAGAAAAGACTTAGAGGAGAATATTTACACTGTGGAGGCTTTTGAACAGTAAAGCCCACGGGAACACTGATCACAATTAAGCCCTTGTGATTGGTACATATTCAGAATACAGTCAGGCCAGGGAATCTATCCCTTTTGTACAGTAGATCATCACATGCCTTAGTATATATCCTTCGAACTATCATAGGTTTGCCCAATATGACTTGGTGCTGAACTTTAGTTAAGACATACCACTCTAAGTGATCTATCATATATTCTTGGAGAGAATAATTTATCATGTGAAAAGGGTCCCATTCCTTGACTGTCATTTCCCTAACTGTGCTATAGATGCGATGAAAGCAATCCCCAATGTTGTAATCAAAGCATTTTTGACAGTGCCTTCTTTGATATCCTTCATGATATATTGGATCCATGGCTGTTCTGTTGACTCCGTAGTCTGTCCACCAATTCTGAAACCATTCGCGTTGTAGATTATTCTGGGAAGCTGCCATTGTGCTGAATTTTAGTTTTGTGTAATGGGTGTCTGTTTTGTCATCAACATTCATGAAATCCCACCATAATTTTTTGTAATCTGAAAAATCATAGACCGTGTCAGGGAATATTACTTTGGGGTCATTTCTGGGCCATCTTGCACATGGTCGGACTTGAGGATGATTAATCAATAGGTCCCTGGTACGGTAGATACAATAATAATCTTCATAGATTCTTGTGTTGCTATCTCCATGGTGTCCAATCCGCCTAATGTCATGAAAATTTGATTCTAAGGATTCTCTTGTAGTTCTGGCATCTGCTTTTGCTTTGGTATACATCATATCATGAATCCATTTTCTACCTTTCGGGTATACTTTTCTTTCAGGCACATAGTGTTGCAGATCAGTATGAGGCTGTAAGTTAGCATCAAGGACTTTTGTATTCTGTAGCTGCCATGTCGGTCTCCAGTTGTTTCTGTATGTGTCCCAATCTTGATTATCTGGAATAGTCCTCAAAACTTCACATTTCTGATTTTGATCCCACTCAGTAACAATCATCATGACTTGTGCAACACTTTTTTCAAGATATTCTCTACTGAGAAAATCGGGGAGACAATTTTCTTCGCCTTTGATTTTTGGAAAAGATTAAAACATCATCAATATATACAAGTAACCAGTCAAAATATGGCTTGAAAATATCATCCATGACTTCTGGAATTTTGAAGGAGCATTTTTGAGGCCAAAGGGCATGACATTCCATTCGTAATGCCCTGCAGGGATACTAAAAGCATTTTTGATTATCTCTTCATCAACAGCACGCTGCCAAAACCCTCCTTTAAATCAAATTTTGAAAATATTTTTGCTCCTGCAATTCTTCTGATTGATCTCTTTATGAGGGATGGATAATTATCATCAGCAAGACTAAATTTAGAGCTTGTAATTTATTCAAAGTTGGGGATACCTCTAAATTTGTTCGGCCCTCTTATTTACATAAAATCCATAGCAGTTCCAGGGGCTAGTAGATTCTCTAATCAATCCTCTGTTGAGCAACTGCTGTATTTCTTGCTGGCATAATTCTCTGTATTCTTGGCTCATGGGAATCGCTCTGCTTTTACAGGGCTTTCCTTTGTATCCTTCTTTATAGGGTAATTTAATAGTATGTTGCTTCCTGTGCCAGAAAGCATTTGGCTCTTCTGAACAACATTTTTCTGCCAATTTTTCTTTCAACTCTAGAATCCTCCTTTTGACCTGTGGTAGTTTCAGCTGTTCTTCAACTCGCAACTTGCCTTTTAGATCTTTGAGATCTAATAGCAAGGATTCTGCTTTATCCAATTTCTGCATGGCTTGTACCATTGTAGAGACTCTTGGAGTTGAAACATAAGGGAGCTCAATCCTTTTTCTTGTACCTTTAGATGTGGGTACAGAAATGAAATAACCAGCTCTACTCCCTTTTAATCTTGCTGAACCATGAGGTTCTACTGCAGCTAAAAAGACATTTCCTAATATACAATCGACAGGAATATCTGCTATGGCAAACTTCATATATACACAATGAGTATCAAAACATAATGAAGCCCTAGGAATTTCATACTTAAGCTTCTTGTTTCCTAGGCCTACAACTTCTCTTTCTGCAGAGACCCAATATTTTGCTGGAATATTTCTGATATTGAGAATATTAATGTCTGCGCCATAATCCAACAATGCAGTCATGAAAAATACTTGACCTTGGATACAGATTTTTACCTTAACATGGTGTTGTTGGTATATGATGGTAAAAAGTCTCATATCCTGAAAGCCAAAATGCGGGTCTGATCTTCCTTCTGCAATTTCAATTTCTCTGTTATGTGCTTCTGTATTCCAGGATTCTTCTTCTTTAATCTCCTTTCCTTTCTTTATTTCTGCAATCTGTGCTTTGATGGCGGAGATCTCTATTTTAAGCTGGTGAATTTCACCACTTACTTCTCCCAAAGTCAGGGATCTTATTTTCCCTGGTTTCTGTTGATGCATTTGGAAAGATTTGGCGTTTCTTTCATATGATGCATCAATAAACAAAGGTTTCTTACCTGATTCCTTTGAAGCTTTTGATTTAAGCTGATCTGTGAATGCTTCTATCAGGCGGTCCTTCATAGCTCCTTCCTCCATTGTCCTGATATGAGCTAAAATTTTCATTTCCGCTTCTTCTTCAGCAGATGCCATTAGCACTTTTTCTTTGGGAGCCTTTGGTCTTTCTTCTTCTTCACTGGAGTTGTACAAAACTTCAGAATCATCTTCACAAAATATATGGCATGCACATTCATCTGAATTAGAACAAGAACATTCTGAAGATTCAGAATCAGTATATTGTCCTATGTTAACTTGAAATTCTTCTTCTGTACTACTAAAAGAATCAAGAGATGAATCTTCTAGTTGATGCTGCTGAGCTGAGATATGAAGATTTGGGCATTTTTCTGTAACATGATTCTTTGATTTACATCTTAAACAGAAGAATGGACTT
>APFE030443909.1:115412-125770 GCA_000404065.3 Pinus taeda | reverse complement strand
TGTTTTCTTGTTTTATATGTGGATGACATTTTGCTAGCAACCAATGATAAGGGTTTGCTACATGAGGTGAAACAATTCTTCTCTAAAAATTTTGATATGAAGGATATGGGTGAGGCATCTTATGTCATTGGCATTAATATCCATAGAGACAGGTTTCGAGGCATCTTGGGTCTGTGACAGGAAACCTATATTAATAAAATTTTAGAGAGATTTCGGATGAAGGATTGTTCACCAAGTGTAGCTCCCATTGTGAAGGGTGATAGGTTCAATTTGAACCAATGTCCGAAGAACAACTTGGAAAGGGAACAAATGAAGAACATTCCATATGCTTCTGCTGTCGGAAGCCTAATGTATGCTCAAGTCTGCACAAGACCTGACATTGCATTTGTTGTGGGAATGTTGGGACAATATCAGAGTGATCCAGGTCTACACCACTGGAGAGATACAAAGAAAGTAATGAGGTACCTTCAAGGAACCAAAGACTACATGCTTATGTATAAACGGACGGACAACTTGGAAGTAATTGGCTACTCAGATTCTGACTTTGCTGGATGTGTTGATTCACGCAAATCAACATCAGGTTACATTTTTATGATGGCCGGTGGAGCTGTATCATGGAGGAGTGCCAAGCAAACCTTGATTTCCACTTCCACTATGGAAGCCGAGTTCGTCTCCTGTTTTGAGGCTACTTTACATGGTGTATGGCTTAAGAGTTTCATTTCTGGGCTTAGAATTATGGATTCTATCTCTAAGCCATTGAGAATATATTGTGATAATTCAACTGCTATTTTTATGGCTAAAAACAACAAAAGTGGGAGTCGAAATAAACACATCGACATTAAGTATTTAGCTATAAGGGAATGTATTAAACAAAAGAAAGTGGTCATTGAGCACGTCAGCACTGAGTTAATGATTGCTGATCCTTTAAATAAGGGCATGCCACCATTTAAATTCAAGGATAATGTAATGAATATGGGACTTGGTTCCATTATGTAGTTTCTCATTGTATGGACAATGTTATTTTAATGAAATTCTTAATTATTGTGATGTTTTTTCTCATATTTATGTGCACCTTAAGTTGATTTCAGAATATTCATTTAAGAAGGACCAAGAATAAACATAAGGTTTATTCATTAAGAAATTGTTGCCACATAAATTATAATAAGAATAAATACATAGTAATACATGGAAGATAATACTCGTCATTAGAGGACTTATCACCATGATTCATGTATCTATTACTTAATACAGATTATCAATGGGTTTTAAGTTGAGACATTAAGTTTGGAAGTATGGACCAAGTGGGAGAATGTTAAGCTCCATTAATTTTTTTACCAACTGCTGCCTACAATTATGGAAGTAAACTGTAGTCTTTCCTTAATTTCTAGAAACCAACTGCAGTAATTTCCTTAAATTAAGGGAATCAACTACAGTTAATTAATTTTCTTGTTGGGAGATTTTGAAGTGGTCCATTACTCCATCTGGAGTTCTCTACCTTGATATGTGGAACACCTAACACATAGCCAACAAAAGCTTGATGGAAGCTTGGCTATAAATACTTCTGTTTGGTCCCCAAGCTTGTATCTCAAACCCCTTCCGTTTTACACCATCAAGTTGAGAGAACAAAGCCTGGAAGTGCCTTCAGATTTTCTGTAGTGATTTTTAATACTATTCTAGGCTGAAAAAGCCAGAAGGTTTCTCTCTTTCTAACATTCTCGGACTTTTTGGCGTGTTGGTCTTCTTCGTGTGAATGGACATACGATGTTTCCCAAAGTTTCCGCTGAATATGCATTTGATTTCATGTCTACGGCAAGTTCGAAAGGCTCACACGAGCGGTAGTAAGAAACCCTTGAACTGTAAATTGTTGATGTTGTTTAACGCTGCACGAATCATCTCTCTGTTGTGAGTCGATGCTGGATTATCTAATCGATGCACTGAAATCATGTACATGGAGACCAAATCGTGAATAAGTTTTTTATGCATGGGAAATCAAGCTTTGTACAAATCAACCGACGGAGTGTTTGTTTGTCTGTGAACTTGGATGAGGCACTAGAAAACTGAATCAATCCATCGATTGTGCACTGAGAAACTGTTCCCAAGAAGTTTCGCTTCTGCGTAAAAGCAAACAACCCCTGCAAACTCAGCATTGGTGGAGGTTTCAAGAATCCAAAATTCTTATTGGTATTAACATCAATGACTGGAGGTATTTATCTTGGGCATTAAAGTTTCATTTTTAGATTCTTTAAAGTATTTAATTCCACATTAAGTTCAGATTTAGCATTGTTGAAATTTGATTGTTAATTAGAAGAATCGTTATTTCAACTATCACCTTCTATATCCTCCTCATACCTCCGGTTTGAGATGTATGAAAGCAATGCCATCTCAGATTCTCAGAGATCAATAGACTTCGTTTGAGATGTATGAGAGCAGTGTTATCTCTCTCCGCATGAAACAAAGAAAGATTCTCAGAGATCAATAGACTCCATTAGTCTGTTTCGATTTGTTTGGATTTTCATAGAATAATAGAGATTTCTTGAGCGGGAAATAGATTTGTTAAGTTTGGTTGTGGGATATTCATATTCTTAAATCTCAAGCGTCAATGAGTAAATGAATTGCAGTGGTAGTTTCACTTTGCAGTGCTTTAGATCCTAGATTGCACCAAAGCCATCGATAGTAGTGATTATAGACTTATTGGCGGCGATTAGAATTGATAATAATTTCTCTGTATTATTATTGTTATTTCTTTGCTTGAAGGTGTTACAAGAGTAAGAGTTCCGGATACATTGGTATGGGGAGAAGGAACAAGTATAAAGGAAGAAGTTGTTGCTCTATGGGGTTTATTATGGTTTATTAAGTTTTTGGATATCTTTCAAGTAAAAATTTTGGGGATTCCAAAATATATGGTAGGTCATGTTAACAGGAAGAACAATATCCATCAAGTTTCCCTACAAGGTTGGCTAAGACGTATAAAAAGCATATGGAATTCATTTCCGAATCCGTCCATTGAGCATATTAGTGGGGCACATAATAAGATCACAGATGAATTATCAAAGAAAGGATTACTAGCCACAGAGGAAGAAATGTGTATCACTATGAAAACGGGATCAAAGGAGACAGAGGTAGAAAATCTAAAGTTGCCTCCAATGAAGAGCTCACAAAAAGGCAGAACTTCAATGCAGATAAGTTCATAAAAAATCCTTGTTTCTTTTTGTCTAAAGTTTTGTACAAATTTTGTTTCTGATTTTGTATAAAAAAACATATGAGGAATGACTACTTTAGGATTGTGATTTATTGAACATGCAAATGATCAGAGTCACATCTTAGTCTTATAGAATATCTTAGTGAAATTCTGCGATATATTGCAAATGTGGGAGAGTATATAGTTTCAGAGATGTTGTAATTATTAGATAACAGTTCAGTGGTATTGAAAGTTGAGTATTTTCTATCCCATTGTTGTGGATACCATAGGGTTTATAAAGAGGATATGTCCATCATAAGTATGTACTGTTTTAATCATAATATAAAACAAACGGTTTTTCTTGCTGAAAAAAAAATAAAAATAAAAAATAAAAAATAAAAATAAAAAATAAATAAATAAATAAAAATAAATAAATATATAATAATTTCTTTTTTTATTTATAAATTATCAGTATAAATCTATTTTAAGAGATCCAATTTCTTGAGACATAATTTTTTTTATAGTGTATAATACAATGTTTTATTTTTCATTGTTTAAATTGTATTTTTTGAATGCCAAATATAATATATATCATAGTTACTAAGTTCGAATTCGAATTGGATTTGATATTTTAAATAGAAAATTTTCAATTCGGACAAAATTCGAATGTATACATCTTAAACATTTAGAAACATATATGTTTCTTCATATTTCTCAATATTTTTTTCCATATTCATTTCGAAATTTAAATAATTTCTAATCATTTTAATTAGAATAAACAATTTAAAAACTATAATTCATTAAGAAAAATCAAATTTTTTTCAAAATCTTTTTTGGTTTTATTTAAAATTACATAGTAAAAATACATACCAAAAAATTAAATATGCTTAGTAAAAATACATACTAAAAAATTAAGTATTTTAAACTTAGTTATTTAGATTTTCTATAAATATATTTTAAAAAATCAATTATTTTTAGGTCGATAGGCCTTCCTTTGAAAGAGACTTTCATCATCCTTTTGTCTCTAAGGTTGACACATGTCGTTCACATTCAATGGGCAAAAAGTTTTCGTATTAGGCATCTCGATAGAAATTGTTCAGGCAAACGACTTTTCTACAACACGTCAGCACTTGCGTATTGGCCTCCCTGCAAGGAAGGGGCGGAGGTATTCATGGATGCCGAGGTTGGAGGGCAGAACGCCAGCATTGCCTGTGAGGGAGGCCACAAGAGACGATGGCCTCACTGACATACTGGAAGCCTTCGCATAGCTGGACGATGCGCCCGCGCTCGACAGAACAAAGAATGCCTCGTTCAACAACAAGTCTCTGTATGAGCTCCAATTTCGGAGACCGTTTCTTGCTCTTCTTCCATATCCGTCTGTTTTCTGCTCTTCATGTTCTCTTCAACACCCTCTACAATAATGTTTTTGTGCTTTTCCACTTACTGCTACAATAATGTGTCCCGTTTTTGCTGCACAATCTGTTGTGCGCGACATAGCCCTCTGTTGTTCCATATACACTGTTTACACCTCCATTCTACTCTTCAGAAATTGTTCACTCACGTGCTCAAGTATACACTGTTTACACCTCCGTTTTATTGTTCAGAAATTGTTCCTGCTCAATTTTCAGGTCACTGCTCTCAAAAATGGGTTTTCTGATGCCATTCTCTCCATTCTCTCTCATTTTTCTTCCAACATTTTAATTTTAGTCCAGTGTTTTCTTCTCACATTGTTTTTTCAATGGCAGGTACAGCTCTCTGTTTCCCTATTCAGAAATTGTTCGCCCAGGTTCCTAGGTTCTCAAAATTCCTCCGTTCTGTTTAAATTACAGGTTAGTGCTCTCGAAAATGTGTTTTCTGATCCCATTCTCTTTCTTTTTCCTGGTTTTTCCTGATTCCTGGCTGTATTATATAAATTACCCTAGCAAAGATTTGTAAATTTTATCGCTACAGAAGAAGAAACCCTAACTGATCAAATCTCCAAAGAAATTTGAACCAAAGAATCTACTTTTTGTTTTAAATTTCATGTGTAAAGAAACGAGAAAATGTGAGGTAAGTGATGGAGAAGCCTGACGACTAAGAGGAAACATGGCCACAAGAATGACCTGGTTCACTTCCAGGGTAAGGAGAAAATGTTGCCGCCACGGTTGCACTGTGGAAGCCATCGACAGTATAGACCTGTAGTTTTCCCCTGCAAAGAAGGATACAATCAACTTCTCAAATTTTTGGATCCCACTACGCTATGAATGATTATATATCAAAACCACAAAATATAGGGTTAATTTCCCACATAGTAGTAAATCAACCACCAATATACTTTGAGTGCGATGTTAAAATTCTACAATCCAATCTTCTAACTATAACTCGTTACTATATTAATTTCTAACTACTGGATAACTGTTATGTTACCATTTCTCCAAGTTCCGCTTGTGATGGGATATCCTTGTTGTAATAGTTGCGTTGGTTGTCATGCCACAAAGGTTCGAATAACCTTCTCCTACTTTCAACAATTCAACATGCCCTCTTAGGTTGTTCCAAGTTTGAAATCTCTGCATCTTAAAAGATCAAGGGGGGCCCTCTTTGCTTCTGGTAGCCCTTGGTTAGAAATTTCTACCACCAAATAGTTTGAATGATCCTAGATTGGTTGCGCTATTATTTCTGTTACCTGATCTGTCCTTACCCTCCAACCCGCTTCAACTGCCAAACAAAAATTTAGCTTGACCCTCCTGCGGCCTTATAGTCCAACGCTGATTCACTTTGCATATAATTGTTGTTATATGCCAAATGTTTTAAACAAAGGGGAGAAAACATTCAAATTTCTAGGTTGGCCCTACCAGTTCCTGTACCATATGTAGAGCTCTTCAAAAACATTTCAAAGGCACAAATGTTGTCACTGCAGATCCTTGTATTGGTTGGAGTGAAACTGGTTTCCTCCTTTAAAGCATGTAACAGAAAGAGGGGGGAGAAGAGGGGTTTCATTTACTGTATGTTTTCTACCAATGTTATTAAGGGCCAGACCTATAACTTCATGTATCTTGTCACAAAATACTGATAGAAAGATGAGTATGAGGTCTTCAAGTATCACACGATTCACTACCTCACCTGATCCACTTCTTACATCATGGTAAACCCTGTTTGATACAACACTTAAATTTAAGATTTCAAGATATGCCTCGGCTTGGAAGTCAGCTTGCACAGGGATCTTAACACAGAGTTGTGCTCCTTCATAATTCTTTTTCTTTAATCAGGAGAGTGATGCTCTCAAGAAACTCAATTGAACTATGTTAATTGATAATTTGATAGCTAACGTCTTAGCATTAATATTCTCCAGTTGAGAATTCGTTTGGGAATTTCCTTGGCTTATTGTAAAATTCTCAACATTCTCAGTCAGCCCCTCAACAAGATGGTAGTGGATGCATTGCGAATCCAATCTCACTATTGCCTCGTCCATACAGTGAGATGGATGACATGATCTACTTGGGGCTATAACATCCTTCAAAGATAATTTTCAAAGCATTGGGCCTAGATTTTAACTTTTGGTGTTGTATGACCTTATCATAAATCCAAAGAGTTATCTGTCAGATGAATATCATAAGTTTATATGCTTCAATGTGGGGAAGTGAATGCATCAATGGTGTTGGACACCTAATCCTCAATGGGTTAGTGTGGAAGCCGAATAGACAAAGTAGTCCAAGAGACCTTGGGATGTGAAACCCAACGGTCACATAATGTACTATAAATGTATATCTCTTGTTAATAAAAATGGTATTCTCATGTTTATATTTCATATTTCTCTCGCTCCCCATGTGTGTTTAACATGGTATTAGAGTAGGCGTATTCATGCCCTGCATAATTAATTTGAGCCATTTGTTTTATGGCCTTTCTATGCAGTTTATTTCTACCATGAAATTCATGAATATTTTCTCATGAATATTTCTCCAGCTCAATTTTAGCTGCAACCTGATTATACTTCTGCTGGTGTCTGCTCTCCATATAGAAGCACCTCCATACCCCTGACAATGCCTGCGATTCTCCTCCATATAATTAGCTGCTCCTGAAACTGCATGTGCTCTGTCCTGAGATAACCTGCCTCCGCCAGCGCTGCACATCTGTCCATATCTATTTAACGTTGTCCCATAACATTTGAATGCGTTACCATTTGAACGTTGTCCATATCATATTAACGTTGTCCCATAACAGTTGAATGCATTTGAATATTAACGCTGTGCGTTTGAATGGTGTTGAATTTTAACGTGCATTGGTATCATTATTGAATGGTTGTTGAATATTAATGCTATGTGTTGAACTGGCCTAACATGCTGATAATTGAACGCTGGTATGAGCGTTGTTTGAACGCTGCTGTATATTAAATCATAGCACTGCCTTTTCCTGTTTTAGCACTGAGGCTGACACGCCACCATTGATGAAGGACCAGCTCCTGTTGAATGCGTTATGGTTTGATATTGAATGGTATGCTAACATTGTCCAGTATCAACGTTTGGTTTGTTGAATAGTATCAACGTTTGGTTATGTTTGAAGTTTGAATGCATATTGCATTGATTGTGGCTGAAAGTTATCTCATCTGCTGCATCTCTGATACAACAAATAAAACGAATATTAATAGAAGAGAAGGAAAACCCCTGCATCCACGCTTTGACCTCATTGAAGGAGTTCTCACGCAGCTCAGAAAATTAAAGGTAAGGAGTGATGGTGTGCAAGGAGAAGCTGTCCCTCTGAGCACGGCGATTCTGGAAGGATGCTTCTCTCCTTAGAATTGTTGTAACGAGTGGGAATTTTGAATGCATTTGGTAACGCTGTCGAATGGAATCAACATTTTAACGTTGCCCATTTTAAACACTGTCCAACACTTTAACTTGTTGTTGATGCAGCAAGCCTTGATAAGTCGGCTGCCGATGCTGAGTTTCTTCTGATTTTATGAAAGTTACTAAAATATCCCACTTCCTTTGATTTTGTTTCGGCGTGGTGATGGTGATAGATGACTAGCTTACGGAAGTGTCGAAGAACTGGTGCTTCATTTGAAGAGCCAACTCCTTAATTTTAGCTTCCCTTTATACGCTTATAACTCCCATCTCTGAATTTTTGTAGTCTGTCATATCTGCCAATTCCCTGCCATTCTCTGTAGGTTCATATTCATTTCTTTGCCTTTCCAATTGAGGCATACACCTGATGTTGTTAGTGTTATGGTTATGGGTGTGAAAAGTCCCACCATCGTATTCATTTTCATTGCAGGGAACATGACATGAAGCATACTGTAAAATAATGTTTTTGAATTATAATTTTATACACTGGATTCAAAGAACTGTGAGATCCCTTTGTCCTCTGTCCCTTTGCATTCTATCTTTCGATGCGTCTTGTTAGCTGGTCCATTGAATAACTATGCCATTTTTGCTCCTCTGTTGATTATGGTCCTGACATGAGGCACGGTGCATTTCACGGTGAGTGTTGTGCATAATGACTTATGGTGAGTGTTGTATAGTGCGCTTGGTGCGTTGAAGATTCCTATTGCATTGAAAAGTTCAAACTGTAATTTGAAATGTTCCACGTGTGCATTGAGAAGGACTAAGTTGTATGGTAGGGACATTCTTGTGTTGAATTTTGAATGCATATATGAAGAACTGTTCAATTATATAAGTTGGAATTCAAAACTCTGGGTAGATGCGGCAAGGAATATCGACTCCCATGGAAGAAAGCAATGGTTTCTATCATTTCTAAAGGTTTTTATCATTTCTATAGAACACTATAGTTTTTATACATTGCTACAATGGTGCTCCTGTGGATATAAAGGGATGTACCAGGAATATTGTGGAGGAATATACGTTGCAAGCTGGTATATTATTAAAATCAAATGTTTTAAAAGCATCTTCAAATCAAGTTCTATCAGTTTGTGTTCGAGTTGTCCTTTGTGGGCAGATTTTATCATTGTCAAAGAGTCAAATATCCTTAATAATTGGCTGCATATACATCTGAAGCAGGGGTGAGTATTCTCTAATCTCCCAGAGGTTTTCCTGAAACTGTGAAGGAGTACTTGAAGGATCCAAGCAAGTTTGCAGTTGCTGCTGCCCCAATTGTGGCATTGTATTTAAAACCCATTATAGTTTCTGTCTACATATATATGCATTGATTCCCTGATTCTTTTGCTGCACATTTATACAAGATATTTCTGTGTACTGTAAGTGGATATTACTTTTCTGCATTAAGTAATAATTGTGATCAGTTTTTAAGGTGTAAATCTGACATTGAAGAAAAATGGCCAGAACCAGTGAAGTATTAGAGTTCATGAAAACTCTTATACAATCTAATGTTGATGACACATTACAAATTAGCATAGGATCTCTCTTAGAAATTCAGACATGTCTACAAAATGCACAGGAAAAGATTGATTTTTTGCAGCCTGAATCTCAGCTACAACAAGAAGAATTACAGCAGTGGAGTCATCATTCTGAATCTATTTCTGTTCAGAACATTGAGACAACCACCCATCAGCAGAAAGTCGGTTACTGTTCATTCAAATAAAGCAACAATTGTACATGTAGATGCAGAAACTCAGTCTGCACTTCCCAAGCCCATCATCAGACCTTGGGAACAACTTGTCCACAACAAGCACAAAACTGGTCTTGGATATGACAAGGACTTGTCCTTTCATATTCCAGACTACTCAAAGCCCATTCAGTTTTAGAGTGCTGGATTTATTCATGACAGTTCACCTGCTCCTCATGACAGTTCACCTGCTCCTCATGACAGTTCACCTCCAGCTGTTCCAGATTATACTCCTCTTCCACAACAACAAGAACAACAACAATAGATTGTGAAATTCCAACACTGTGATCGAGTTGGCCATTTGAAAGATCATTTTTTTGATCTTCATCCATGTAAGCACTGTCATAAAACTAGTCATTCTTCACACAGATGCTTCAGAAACAAACGTCCTGCAAGAACAAAGATTCATCTTGGATGGATCGCTTCTTTGCAATGGGAATCAACAGCCAAGAAGATATTCCAAACACATGTCAGAACTTGTTCTAGAGTATTGAAAAGTCTTGCAGCTGAGTTTTCTCCATCATCTCACCTTGTATCTGATAGGGGGGGAATCATGGTCGTCTACAAGCTTCAAAGCCACATCAAGCGAGCCTGAGCCACAACTTGCCACACCAGTTTCAGAGTT
>APFE030443909.1:99213-115310 GCA_000404065.3 Pinus taeda | reverse complement strand
TGGTGGCCATCCTTAAACCACCGCCCTTTATACCAACATTTCAGAGAGCACATTCAGCCTAGTGCTGCCATGCATTTTTGCACATTTTGTATTTCATCTCTCTTCTTGGACTCATACATAACCCTTTGGATTAAGGGGGGGAATGTTGGACACCTAATCCTGAATGGGTTAGTGTGGAAGCCAAATAGACAAATTATTCCAAGAGACCTTGGGATGTTAAACGCAACGATCACATAATGTACTATAAATGTATATCTCTTGTTAATAAAAATGGTATTCTCATGTTTATCTTTCATATTTCTCTCGCTCCCCATGTGGGTTTAACAAATGGCAAATGTAATGCATGATGTAACTGTTGATTGCAAGGCCTAGGGAATGTTGAAGCCCTCTCATAGCACATCCTGCATGAGTTGACTTCTACAGATTCATGGCGATGCATTATACTTTGTTCCTTCATTCAAAATCACCCCACAATAATCACCCCCAGCACCTTGGAGGATCTCAGGCATTTCAGTACTTGTTTTGCCAGCGCCTTTCATGCATCTAGGGTAGTCCTTGTGCAGGCAGTCATTAGACGCCCTGCATCTTGGCCGATCCTGCATTTGAAGATTGTACTCCCATAGTCATCTGGCCGGGTTCAGTGAGATCCTTTCAAATTTAGGTCAACCCTATGAGGCATACCTTTGTTGACTATTCTACGCATGTTCAGGTGCAATTGAAGATTTTATTCTCCTCGTTGGTCTTATGAAATTTTATAAATTGACCTAAGAAATATCTGAACTCTTAAATAAAAACTACTCTTTTACTTTACCCCATAAAAAAGGAGAACCCTTATAGCCTTATGACAAAATTACTGCAAGTCTGCAATACTCCGTTAATATAATGGATGCTTTTTGACAGCCTTATGACAAAATTATTGCAAGTCTGCAATGATCCGTTAGTAAATGGATGCTTTATCGGATACCCTTTGAGTACCTATCGGTTGTATCTATTCCGTTGGGTTGTTTCTTTGTGATTGTGTGCCCATATGTGATTAAAATCACATATATGAGAATTGCTTTATTCCACTACAGTGATACACATTTTTGTAATTGTTGGTTGTTAATGACTCACATCTATGTGATTTGTTATATTTGTTTTGGTTTTCTAATACTACTATACTAGATGTTAGGCTGAACACCTTCTATGTAACTATTCGTATATTTGATCGACTCTTATGACTTTAAGCAATTATGTTATAGAATAGATACATTGTCTAATAACATAATGATTTCTAGACTATGTGATTAGTTATATTTTTCTTGTTCTGGCACTGTTTTGGTAGCCTGAGGTATTTATCTATATATTTTTCCAAGAAAACCCTAATATGAACCTGAGGAAAGCTTTGTCACATTTTTGATGGCATTCTTGATAAACCCATCAACATAGACTAGTACACCTGATCAAAAAGACTTTAATCCGGCACCTGCTATCACAAAAATAGCTAAATGCCTAAAAACATTGGCCATGGCCAACTGAAATAATCTCTTCGACTAAGATAGAAGATATATGTGTGTGTGTGGCATTTAATTCATGTATCTAACCTCAAAAAATGGAGGACATCAGATGAGACAAGTTTTTTTGAATACGTTGAAGTATTTCCAAGGTTTAGGACTGTTCTTTATGCTCAATTTTTCTAGTAGCCACTTATTCGGTGCCTTTAAAAGGGCCAAAACTTTTGTTCTAAGTCTTCTCGGAGGATTCCATTACTGGTCATATGTAATTATTAAACCCAATAATAGGGTAAAAGATAATTTAGTATCTTCAGTTTATATATATATATATATATTGGAATGCTTCACAGAAACATACCTCTAGGGGCTGCAGTGCAAAGAGAGGCTTCCTTTAGATTAGGTGCCAGGTTTGAAGGTTATTCCATAAAAATTTCCTGCATTTTGCATATGGTCTTATCCTTTTTTAAATTCATCTGATGGAAGTGCGGCAGATCATAGTGAGAACGGGGTCCTGAAGGATGGCTTAGCACTTGGTTCATTTAACAATGAACCATTACTTTATTGGCCAGATGTACTCGTTTTCAAAACAATGGTTCCATTAATGAAAATATTTTAATCCATTAAAACAAGAAATGGGCTTCAATATGCAATTAAGATACACTATATCACACCCTTCACCAGATTCTGCATATTTTGGTGTACACCTATTTAGCTCAAGACATTTATTTTCCAAAATTTTTTGTACTAGAAGATGCTTTCTTTTCCCCAAAATGGTTATTAAAGTAAAGAAAAAGACTTATATTTAAGACCTATCATTTTGATTTGATTAGTACCTTTCAAGTTCTAGCATTTTATACGAATACACAATCTTCTATAAAGTTTCTTTGTGTTAAACTTGCTCCTTTTTGCACAATAACAGTTAGAATTTATATTCTAAAAAACTATGGCTAAACCATATAGCGTAGGTTTATAAGAAATATATAGTTTTAGGCAGACATACCCTAGAGTGCCACTTATTCAGTGCCTTTAAAAGGGCCAGATCTTTTGTTCTAAGTCTTCTTGAAGGATTCCATCCACAAAAGCAAATTTCATGGCTGAATGATATACCTTTAGCTGTTGCATTTGCTTTATCCATTACTGGTCATATGTAATTATTAAACTCAGTAATGGGGTAAAAGATAATTTAGAATCTGCAGTTTATTTATATATATATGTATATATATATATAATATATATATATATATATATATATATGTATATTGGAATGCTTCACAGAAACATACCTTTAGATAATTTAGTATCTACAGTTTATATATATAGATATATATTGGAATACTTCACAGAAACATACCTCAAGGGGTTGCAATGCAAAGAGAGGCTTCCTTTAGCTTAGGTGCCAGGTTTGAAGGTTATTCCATAAAAATTTCCTGCATTTTGCATATGGCCTTATCCTTTTTTAAATTCATCTGATGGAAGTGCGGCAGATCATAGTGAGAACAGGATCCTGAAGGATGGCTTAGCACTCGGTTGATTTAACAATGAACCATTACTTTATTGGCCAGAAGTACTTATTTTCAAAACAATGGTTCCATTAATGAAAATATTTTAATCCATTACAACAAGAAATGGGCTGAAATATGCAATTAAGGTAAACTAAATCACACCCTTCAGTGGATTCTGCATATTTTGGTGCACACCTAATTAGCTCAAAAAATTTATTTTCCAAAAAAATTTGTACTAGAAGATGCTTTCTTTTCCCCAAAATGGTTATTAAACTAAAGAAAAAGACTCATATTTAAGACCTATCTTTTTTATTTGATGAGTACCTTTCAGGTTCTAACATCTTTTACGAACACACAATCTTCTATAAAGTTTCTTTATGTTAATATTGCTCTTTTTTGCACAATAACAGTTAGAATTTCTATTCTAAAAAACTGTGGCTAAACCATATAGCGTAGGTTTACAAGAAATATATAGTTTTAGGCAGACATACCCTAGAGTGCACAGATAAGTATAAATTATAAAAAAATATATTGTGGAGGCCTATCCATTTCATTCTACTCTGAATTTTGCATGTGTGTTGCTTAACAAACTGACATAATAACAATACTATTACACAAAACATGCTATGAGCACACATTTTCAGAGAAAATTTTGATTGTGCACACCTAAGGATAGGTAGGAGGTGAGGTCATTCAAATCCCTTCCTTGCAGTCCATGAAATTACATGGGTTGGTAAGGCTAAAATTATATCGAAACTGCCCACATTCTTTCCCCTTGCACATCATACTCCATTTGGATCTTTGTAACTTTGTACGAAAGAAAATGGGAATTGAATTACTCCTCCTTTTGCAGATCGTTACATTTAGATGGGTTGGCGAGGCTGCAAATATATAGAAACTGCCCATAGTAGTCTGTAATCTGGCCACAATTGTGTGAATGATGGAATCTGATTGTTGTTATGGTATGGATGTTGTTTTCAGGGTCATGTTTCTTACAAGAGGGAGGACCCAGATAGTTCTTCTAGGTGCATGGACTGAAGGCATTGTTGAGAAAATAGTTAAAATATCATGAATTATGCACAAGATTCATAAAAGAAGAACACTGCTTCCAAGCGATGGGTCTCACACTGCCTGCCCTAAGTGTGGGCACTTTATTTCGATGCCTCCAAGGCCTACTAATATGAACCAGTTATAAAATATTATTACAAGGCCATAAGGAGTCCAGTCAGCCTTTAAAAGAGGTCCGCAAAGGGTAAATTAAGTGAGCGAAATACATGGAAAATGCCTTGATTGAAACACATCTCTTAATGGGTTTTACGTTGTGTAAGAAACGTGTGAATTTTCCCTACAAGGATCGCATGTCATGTGCGAACAAAAATTGCAGAAAGGATCAGTATTAGGAATGGTTGTCAAATGTTCCTATTTCATAGATGTTTTGAAGGTACTTTAAGACTATAAGGATCTTTGAGTCGCTTGAGGTACTTCCAAATTTGCACAATATGTACCTTGTCACCGAATCTTATTAACGTGCATTTTGTTTATGTGGTCTACCTTGGGTGGTTAATATGAGAGGTTTTTCTCCTCCCCATCTATGTTGTGCCCTTATTATTGTGGTGAAATTGATGGATTACAGGCACTACTATAACAAGAAAAAGAAACCTCCTATTAATATTATGGAGACAACCTTGACTACGAATGCCATTCCTCTGTTTCTGAATGGTTGCACCGAGATTCAACCACTACTTCAGATAATCGATGTTGGTTCTGTTACCTCATTAAAAACAACATCCTCACACTTCCACATTACTCTATCTCATGGAACACATCAACATAAGACTTTGCTACCATCTGCATATAGCCCACAGGTTGTATCTGGAGACATCCAAATTGGCTCGATAATTCTGCTTAAAAAAGAAGCTTGCACAGTGCTCCAACACTCCTCGTAAGGCCCACAATTTGAAGTTACCCTCTTTTAATTTTTCCCCTCTAAACGCTTCTTGCATTTCAAGAAGGAAAATGGAATCTTCATTAATTCATTTCTCATTTGTTTACATAAGGTCCATCTGAGTGGTTGAGCTTGAAGTTGTGATGCGCTCAGCATCATTGGCGAAGGAGTCATCGACGCTACTACATGCACAGGCGGGTACATCCCAATTTAGCTCTTCATCAGCTGAAGATACCTTGCCCTCTGTAGTTACTCCACCAATTACGGCAACAACTATAACAATTCCATTCACGACACTCAGCCCTTATCGAAAATATTGGTCAATCCAAGGTAGGGCATCTGCAAAAAAATCATTGAAGGATTACAACAATGTGCGAGGCTCAGGAAAAGTTTTTGGATTTGACCTTATCAATCATGATAAGGAAGAGATCCACCTTTCTGCATTTGCCGAATTGGCAGAATCCCTTTACAATCTAATTCAAGTTGGGCAGCTATACATTGCTTCAAATGGCACAGTGAAAGAAGCAAATCCAAACTACAACCACCTCAAGAACAAATGGGAAATTTACTTGTTTGCTGCTTCCACTATCAATCCATGTCCCACAGATGATCCAATATTTCCTTACCAGAGCTTTCACTTCAAGACTGTTGCTGAAATAAAATGTGCAAGTCCAAATACGAATGTGGATGTCATTGGTGTTGTTACCTCCACTTCACCTACATCAACAATTCGGCGAAAAGATGGAAGTGAAACATTAAGGAAAACACTTATATTAAAAGACAAGTCGGGTTTTAGCATTGACGTAACAATATGGGGAGACCATTGTGACTATATCGGACAAAACCTTTCTGAATTCTACTCTTTCGACAACCCACCAATCCTTGCAATCAAAGGAGGTCGCGTATCTGAATTTAATGGCACCACAATAGGGACAATACCAACAAGCACTCTCACCATAAATCCACAAGTTGAAGAAACTCACCAACTACATGCATGGTTTCGTGAAACAGGTTATAGCTCTTCTTCTCTGTCTTTGAGTAGAAACTATGGTGTTGCTTCGAAACGTGCCCTACCACGAAAGACGTTTCATGAAATTGCTGGCATGCAACCCTCCAATAAAGCAATATGGGTTTCAGTTCGAGCAACAATTACTGCTCTTCATATGGACAACTTCTACTTTCTAGAATTTCCATTATATTTCAATGGAAAACAATGCATGAAGAAGGTTGTGGAGCATTCTAACAATCTTTGGCATTGTACAAAATGTAACGGTCACTTCCTAGAATGTCACTACCGTTACAAACTTAAAATTGAGCTACATGACCACACTGGGAATCTACAGAACGTCACAATTTTCAATGATACAAGAAATGAGCTCATGGGCATCATGGCAAAAGACCTCTTCCTTCTTTCTATCGAACCAGCTGATCTGTAGGAAATTTGTGTCCGAATTTCAGGACACTGCTTCCAACTAACACTTTCTAGTTAAAGCAGATTACTTCAACGGTGTTCAACGCTTGCAACCAATACTGATCAATTCAGAAGAAATTCAATATGCCTCTACATGCAAGGAAGCACTCACTGACATTCAAGAAATGTCCACTTCAAAACGACCTATTGTTCGCCGCCTTTGAATTGTTTTTTAGGGTCTCTTCTAACACGATTGTTTGTACATAAACAAACATTTCCGCACAACTCATTGTCTCATATTGTTGTAAATTACACACCCATGTTATTATGATGCATACTATAGCTTTCACTGCAAATACTCTCTTCCAATCATTCCAAAATATGTATGTTTTCCATTTACATTTTACATAATATAGATATCAACATTTGTAAAGAGTTACTACGTATGTTTCTCGTTCGTTGTCTACATGCTATATATTGATCTCTTGCTTGCTAATCTATTCATGTTATCGTTCAAACATGTCAAACAAAAAAAAATTGAAGAAAAAGGGAGCAAAATATTTTTTTATCTTGCTTCTCTCCTCTCAATGATAGATGCCCAAATAACATATGATTTTATAGCACTCCTAATTGCATGTGTTTCCTTCTACCTAATCTACCTACCTTCACCGATGTTGAAATAAAAAATATTAATTCTATGTTCAAGTAAAAAAAGTCAATTCTAAAACTTGTAATAGAATCTCCAAACATGCACTACTCGTTTATGAAAACTAACAATAATTTTTTGTACTTGTTTAGATATGCCAACAAACAATCAAATTGCAGCAAAAAACGAGCGGCGACGTCTTCTTTATGCATAGAAAAAGGATAGAATAAATGCACGATGTCGACTACTTTATGAAAACCGCAACAACCCTACTACTTCCTCTAGATCCCTTCCCAGCTCAAAGGTTCTCCCAACTATACAAACCAACCCATATCACATTCATCAAATCCAATATAACCCTCCCCTTAATGAAGAACATCGTCACTTTCGAAAAAGAATTGATGGAATTTCTACCTTGCATGTTTGCACAATATTCAAGGAATCATACACAGGAATGAAAACAAAGCTTTTCCACGGTAGACTCTCTTGTTTTCGTTGTGCACCATCTAAATCTACCAATCATTTTTCTGAACTGAACAACATGGACCCTGGAGAACAACCCTATGTCCTTCACCAATTAACATAGGTTGAAGAAATGCTCATTGCATGTGTCAACCCCATTCTACAAGTCACTCATTCCCGTGGTGGTCAATACAAATATAGAGGCCATACAATTAGCTTCCCTCAAGACATCACCACTATTGCCAAATACTTACCCCGAATGCTCTCTGACTTAGACATCCTCATTGTGAAAAGGAAAAGTCGATCTGAAAAGGCTTATGAATTCTTCGTTTGCAAATCACGTGTCCTTGCAGCCCTTGAATACAAAATAAAAAATGACCCTTACTACTGTGATGTTCAATTCAATTCATCTGCAATTTCTGCACTGCCAGATCACCCTACAGATATTTCTTCTCTTCTCCATAATGTAACCACCTCCTATTTTTAACCCCATCAAACCACTACTGATTCTACTTATGATACTGATGTCATGCTACCTCCATTAGAAATCCAACCCTCTTCTTTTGTTCCAGTACTTCCAGCTCATGTACTGAGCTTGAGCACATTTGTAACTATTTGCACTGGACCCATTCAAATTCAACAAGCTCTATCGATTGGCCTCCAATATCTCTAACTGCAATAAATTAATACAACACCATCGACCTCTTTGCCATGGCATTCCCCACACTCTTCCCTACAATCATTGCAATGATCATGCAACCAAGACTTACAAAAGTTGAGATGCATGAATATGCTTTACACTTGCTGCATTACCATGATAACCAATTTGGCCAACACCCAAGATTCCGCTACTATCTTTATAACATTCTCATGCGCCACCGAAGCCAAGCAACTGCTAGTGTTTTCATGAGGAAGTACATTGAGAACAACTTGCCAACAATGGTTTCAGACCTACGCCAGTGTTTTCATGACTTTCTAGATTCAAGATTGCCAGAGCAAATAATGCGGTTCAGTTCAGCCCTACGAGGAACACAGTCTTTCTGGAAAAAACGACGATCTGAACTGACTGACATGATCACGCAAATAGGAAGCCCGACATTCTTTTTCACTCTCAGCGCAATGGATACTAAATGGCATGACTTGCACACGATCATGCCCACTATTGTTCCTTCCAATTCAGTCAACCACTTCCATTGGAAAATTAAAAACATAATTAAAAACCCACATCTAACAGCCCAATATATGCATTGCATATTTACAATTTTCCTTGAAGAAATCCTACAAAAAGGCCTCCTTGCAGTCGATTACTGGTGCAGGCATTATTTAATATCCATTTCCCTCTCCATTAATTGTATACATTGCATTTATATGTATTAACCAAATGCAACCTTCATATTATATTCAGATACGAATGGAAACATAGAGGCTCCGCACACATTCATGGCTTCCTCTGGCTACAAAATGCACCAAACGTGGACACACTTGACTGGGACAATGCATTAGAAGTTGCTAATGCACATAAATATTTCGACCACTACGTAACTGCCTCGAATCCACATTAGGCAGAACACTGAAATATTCCGCTTCACCAATAAAAAATTCATAACCCATGTCTTCTTGACACGGAATCAATATTCACGTCCAATCAGTCTGAAGACCATACAAAGCTCGTCAACTGCGTTCAATGTCATACAAAGTGTCATGAATATTCTTGTCTTCACGAGAAAGAAAATGTACTTAGCTACCGATATGGAGTATCGTGGGAGTTGAAGTCCACTTCTTCACTTTTCATTGATGATAAAGGTCATAAAACCTACGTCCCTGCTCGCAATGATGAAAGATTGAATATTCACAATGCCGATCTACTCTCTATTTGGAGAGAAAATGTTGATTGCCAACCAGTCCTTTCTCATCATGCTGTGTTGAAATATATTTCAAAGTATGCAGCAAAAGCAGAAACAAGATTTGAGAGCTACTGTCAAATTCTATCACAGCTATTACAAAGTTCCATTCTAGAAGCACCTATTGTTGCCGTCATCAGAAAACTCCTTATAGAAACCATTGCAGATAGAGACATTGGTGCACAAGAAATATGGCATATGTTACGAAAGCTACCTCTCTCCCTCTGCAGCCGTACATTTCGTTCTTTAAATGTCAACAGGGCTGTTTTCAAACATGTTTCACAAGATACTGAGAATCCTGGTTCGACACCAAATTTTATCGTTGCATATATGAATAGGCCTACCTCATTAGAATCACTGCCCCTCCTTGAAGCTGCTTTCTCGTGGTCATGTTCTACCCAGTGGAGAAACAACCAATGGAAACACATATTCCCTCCAATGATTGTACATGTCTTGCCCCATTACAATGTCATTCCTTCCTCTAATGATCCTTCTTATGCCACCTTTTGCTGGAGTGAATTACTATTGTATTTCCCCTTCCGAACACTCCCCGATGATATTGGTTCAACAGATGCAGAAATTATTGCACACTGGGAACAAAAAAAGGGTACATATACACCATGGCATGTCCATTGAGAAATTGAAAACCCACAAATGCCACCTACTGAAGATCAAACTACCCTGCACACCCCTCTTGATTCCATGCAGATGAATGAATGGCAAATCCTCTCTTAGTTGCACCCAGGTTACAATACTGCAATTGATGACCTCGACATGATTGGCTACTGCGACTTTGATGTCAACCACAATTGGTCACAAAATACTATCCCTCCCCCCTTGCAAGAAACTGTCATAAATTTCATTGAATTCAACCGCTCAACCATTCAAAACCAACATCATTCTTTTTCCAACCTTCCCCATGATCACACATTATCTCCTACCCAAAACATATCTTTTACCACTATTTTTTCACACTTCAAAACCCCTTCGCCAAAACCCCCACGCAAAATCATCATACAAGGAACAGCTGGCACAGGGAAATCCCATTTGATTAAATGCCTACACCAAGCATTTGTGGAAAACTCACCGGCAAACAAAAACCCTTTGTTTTTACTTGCACCAACTAGCGTTGCAGCTTTTAACATAAATGCCCTCACAATTCACTCTGCCCTTCGTATCCCTATCCAAACAATGCATCCTCTCAAAGGCCAACCACTCCTACAACTGCAAGAGCAACTCCGTCATGTAGAATACATTCTCATTGATGAAATGAGCTTCATTGGTCCAAAAAATGCTTTCATGCATTGACGATCGTTTAAGAGAGGCATTCCCTCTTCACCAGAATGCACCATTTGGTAATCGCTCAATTATCCTTGTTGGAGATTTAGACCAGCTACCACCTGTAAAAGACATTCCTTTATACGCTGGGACATCACATGGAACTGCACTTTGGCGCAGCTTCGACATATTCATAACACTTCCAACCGTTTTCCGTCAATAAGGACCTAGCCCATCCCATGTTGCTTTCTGGCAAATACTTACAAATCTCAGGAATGGAATAGCTACACTTGAAGATTGGAAACACCTAATGTCAAGAACAAGTTCGTCCCTTACACATGAAGAGAAACGCACATTTGACGAATCCATGCACCTATATGCAACAAACAACTCAGTTGTCTTGCATAATAAGAAAATTCTTAAAAAATTGAACATCCCTGTCACGCTTTTCTCTGTAGAACAACAAAGGCAGAGAACTCCTACCACAACAGACGATGAGCATCTCCCTGCAAAAGTGCTCTTATGCAATGAACAAAAAGTTATGCTCACCAGCAACTTGTGGGTACATGCAGGCCTCGTCAATGGCGCACTTGGGAAGGTCATCTCAATATTTTATTCAATTGGCTCAAAGCCCCCAAAATTACCATCCTTCGTGGTTGTCGACTTTAGACAATCCAAAGGAACACCATGGGACATTTCACACCCAACATATGTACCCATTTCTCCCATCACAAGGGGTACATGCCGTCAGATACCACTTCAAATGGCATGGGCTTTAACGATACACAAGTCACAAGGGATGACATTAGACAAAGCAACAGTAGACATCGGCACCAAAGAACGTCAAGGGCTAACATTCACTGCAATTTCAAGAGTGCGGTCATTGGCAGACATACACATCAATCCAGCATTCCCATTCTCACGCATTGCACAAATGCACAAGAATCCATATCTTAAGCGTAGACAACAAGAGGAATCATTTCTCGCATCAAAATCTATTCAGGCTAATACACTTTAGCCAATCATACAACCTGTCTTCCAGAAATACCCACATGGTAAACACCACTCACTACATAACCAAATTTCACATACATTTGCTTGCTATTACATTTACTTTCATATTATTTTATACTCGTTTGGAAACGTTTAATTTATTTTAAATATTCAACAAATTGTCAAACATATCCATTGTCACTTACAGAGTTTCCTTTTTGGATGACAACAGGTATGGATACAGGCTACCTACGAATGTTGTATGAGTGTTGCCAAGAAATTCAGCAACAAGAACTTACATTACAAGATATGCAGACAAGGATCTTTCCCTAACAATCATTGCCACTTTACCGTTTGCGCCCAACCATTGAGTTGTTAAAGAAAATAAGAAAAAATCTTAAGATAACAATTCACATCCATGAAAGGGATGCACACAGGAAAATGCGGCATCAATTGCAGGAACAACTCGCACAGTTCGGCACCACAATAAACACTAATTGGTGTTACCGATGTCATGGCCCATCATGCATATATGATTAGCTGTTCATTGTCAATTACAACTATATGTGATAGAATGCTTTTATTGTACATATGTTTAGAAGCCAATGAATACTTTCATTGTATATATGTTTAGTTATAACCTACCAAACACATCTCAGCGTGTAGACCATATGTTAAAGTGAAATGCAATGGTCATGCTCCTAATGTTCAGTTCTCTCATCAATGGTAAAAGTTTCACTTGCTTTAATACAACTTTTATGCGTTAAAAGACATGTTCTTGGTGCTCTATTGAAGGTTTTATATGGTATTGGTACCCCTCTTCTTATTGTCATGCTTTCCTATAAAATGTCTTCTTGATCTTTTTTATGTTCTGTAGACTCACCTAATAGTTGCTTCCATTTACTACTAGAAAAATGGTACTATATAAAGCTACAACTGAGCTACTCTATTTCCAAGTCAAAAACAAAATTATTAGCATATAAACATTATATGTAGACAAATTTCCTGGCTCTCTGCTCATTCTGACAATCCCAATTCAGTGGGGATGCAGATCTCAGTCGAAAAAAACAAAATATAAATCAGGTCCCAGGGCAGAATCTTGATGCATCTCGAGGCACTGTGTACATTATCTGTATCTTCATATAGGTACAAAGGATTTCATTTTCACCATTTTCAAATTGTTTTATATTTTAGACCCGATGCCATCTGAGAAATGGACCAAGCTGAGTATCATGATGTGTATTTTGTATAACTACCACACATTTGGTGTGGGACTAGCTCTCTTTACCAAGGGTAATAACCAAATTGTAAATCTCTCCTTCTAGAAAGTTTAAATACCTAGTTACCCTTGTGTTGCACACAGATAGGGCACTCCTCGGATAATTTAATTACCTACACCAACGGAATTCACAAAAATGATAGCCTGAATCAATTATATATGTTCTTTCGAAAATATATTTAATAATTCAAATGAGTGCTTGGTTTAACTGACCTTTGGCATACATTTCAAACAAAATAAGTGGCATCACGCTAATGCTTCGGCTCCACAATGGAATCTGCACATAGATTTATGGGTAAATGTTTTGAATTTTGTTGTCTGCTGTTAGAATACAGATAAATCATTGAAATAACAGTGTAAAAAAAACGAACATTCTAAGTACCCAGGCATATAGAACAAGTAAGTTCCTTATTGATAACAAATGTTGATGATGCTTGTATTAAAGCTTTGGAAATAGTGGGCATGTTGCCCACTGTTTTCTCTGAAGTATATAATACCATTTTAATACCATTGGATCCGTTAAGATTTGAAAATGGCAAGGAAAAAAACTCACTGATCATTACCTTTTTATAACCAAGTGAAAGCATATGATTAGCTAAAGAGATGGTGGCGATGGAATAAGGAAGTGAAGGATTACTTCCTTATTCAAGCATTTACTCTCAAGAATGGGTCTTCCAAACAGATGATATCTCTCTCTCACTCGCAAGCTCTAATGCAAGGCTAACACACTCCACAACCTCTTACAAAGCTATCATCAATTCCACACTTGTCAAACTCACTGTTGAGGAGGTAAATCCCCTCTGCGGACAGGGGCGATCCCTACTAGCCCAGACTGGGTCTAGAAACAATCATCAAACACTATAGCGCAAGTTCCTAATTGCAAATTAACATACCAGCAATGAAGGCCTACCTAGATTCCAACGCTATTGTTTGTAGGAGAGGTGGTGTTCTCGTTCCCTTGCTCCGGTAGATCGCAATCCTCACGATCTCCGTGAATGGACACATGCACATATAAGAAACAACACAAACACAAGCATAAAATCTAGTATATGCAACTATATGTCAGTCAGAAAGGACATAACTCATCATCATCACAAATAATAACAAGAGTGGAACCATAACCAATAGTGATTCATTAATAATTAATCAAAGGGGAGTACAACCAATGTTCTGGCGCTGGATTCTCCTTTGGTGGGTAGTCAGCAGCACATGTCTCGTAAAGCCTATCGGGAGTAAGGACAAGCCTCTCTCTTTGGATCTCAGACAATAATCTCCTTGCTTGGATTTGGCCTTATGGGAATCAAGAAGGCTCTTGCAGCATGAAGCTCTTGAAAATTTGACAATTTTGAATCTTTGGAACTAGCTTGCAAAGGAAAATGGGTAAGCTTTTATAGATGGAGGAAGGGGAGTTGGGATCATAGCCAATAATCATGGGATTGGTCATATCATCAAGGAAGCCTCCATGAGAGGTGGCAAACCACTTCCTCTCTATGGAAATCTGTAGCCGAAGCACCCAACTCAAGATAGATAGCAGTCCAGGAATTTGTTAGGACGAAACTTCCACCGTTTATTTGTTAAAAAACACCTCTGATTATGGTTGGCATGAGTGTGACTCTATAACAGAGTGCCAATTAGCGTGCCCTCTTTGGAGGATTTTCCCCCTTGGCGCGAGGGCTGCACTATGGAACCGCGCCAATGGAAAAAGAGCTATTTTTAGGGTTTTTAAGCAGGAGATGTCTTCAGGGCAAATAAAGCTCACGTTCAGAGGAATGCAATGCGAGTGTTTGTAGGCCATGTCACTTCTCATAGGTCCCAGAATGAGTCCTCCAAGATACAGGAGAGGGGTAGCAGGGACGGTGAAAAATTGTTGTGTAACAGATGCCCCCTAGAGGATGAGGCCCAAGAGAGAGGGAGCGGTGAAATTATTTATGAGAACATGTCCAACCGAAAATACTGCCGCTGGAAAACCTACGTGGAGAAGTACAACTGATATCTCAAATACATGATATATGTGGTATGGGTGTAGCCATCCATAGCAGAGTACACAATAATCTAGATCCAAGGTATGGACGCAGCCATCTAGTGAGGATCGATAAATATACTCAGGCATGGTCACAGCCATCTAGTGAACGAGTGATGTAATAATCATAATAATCCACAAAATCGCAGCTTGGATCCCAACAGACAAAATCCAGGGTCTTGCGCTTCATCTCGATCCGAACAAAGTACAAGTTCAAGCATGCGAATATAGGAGTCGAAGTCGAACAGGAAGGAACATCATCTGATTACTAGCCAATGGTGAAAGCTGTTAACAGACGTGAGAGGTACCACCAATAATGACAATGGCCCTCAAGGTACTACAGGTACAATCTACGGTGTGTGAATCAGTGAGCCGGCATCGAACACCCGTAGAATCATCCGATCAGAGGCCAATGATGAAAACCTCATGTCGAATGCGAAGAACCTGCCATTGAGGCATGCAGGCTCCAAGGCACCAGAAGGGAGTCTCTAGATCAACTTCTCAGATAATGAGCTGAAGTCGACAGGAAGCGACCTTGACCGAAGGTGGGCCATAGTGTTTCCCAAATCATCGACGTGAGACAGAGGAAGATAATGTTTTTGTGAATCAGGATTATATGAGTTATCAGAGGAAGGTTGATATTTTGCAGAGGTGAACTTCTCTTGAACATATTAGTGGCACGACAATGAACTTGACAGTATTTGACATCAATCGATCAGAGGTCATGGTGACAAGGAAAAGAGTAGATGAGAGGTCAAACAGGATCACCCAAACCCACGGAGGCAAGTGAAAAACGAGATGAGATGTCCCCACCCAGACACGAACACAGACAAGTGCCATGTTCAAGAGCAACATACTGTCGACACGACAATGATTCTGGCTCCATTTTCCCCGCCATTTCTGGCAAGTACCCCAATTATTTTATTAACAAGATTGACGGGGATAGCATATGCTTGTAAAATGTCATTTCGACGAAATCCAATGTCATCAAGTTTTAACGAGTCTGACAAAGTAAGAACTCGGTGTATTTTCATGTTTAGAGAGTTTGAAAAGACAGCAGAAAAGTAAACTCCAGGGGTGTCCTTTTTTGTAAAGTTGTGTCTCTCGAGCCTGAAAAAGTATAAAACAATGCTCGAAAGAACCGCCCGACCATTACGATCGAGGAGT